>LOJH01014871.1:10695-22647 GCA_001685095.1 Ellobius talpinus
GTGTGTGTGTGTGTGTGTGTGTGTGTGTGTGTGTGTGTGTGTGTGTGGTCCACCTGTGAAGCCAGTTCTACTCTTGCAAAGGTTCTGGGGATCAGATTCCCATCATCAGGCTTGCACAGTGTGTCTTTACATACTGAATCATCTTACTGGCCCTGGTGCTACTGTTATGGGAGGTTTGACAAAGGTGGGGCCTCGTGAAAGGAAGTGGGTCAGTGGGGAGGCAGGCCTTAAGGTTTTGTTTATGTATTTAGTTATTTATTTTAAGATGGCTTACTGTGTAGCCCTAGCTGGCCTGGAGCTCACAGACCAGGCTGGCCTCAAACTCAGAGATCTGCCACCTCTGCCTCTGGGGTGCTGTGATTAAAAAAGGCAGGTCTAACGACAGACTTGGTATAGCCACCTGCATACTTTCCTGCCACAGTGGAGCTACCTGCATCCACACCTTCCCAATCATGATGGACTGTATCCTTCTAAGACAAGGGACAAATCTGTTCTCCTTTAGGTTGCTTTATCTGATATTTGCTCATAGGGACAGGAAAAGTGACAAATACAGAAAACTGGTACACAGAAGTAGGTTTATTTGTGATAAATATGGCTGTATGGTTCATAGGGCTTGGAACTGGTTTGTGGGAGGAGTGGTGGAGAGTTTGGAGCATGGGATAGAAAGACACTAGGCTCCTTAAGAGAACCATGTAGCCATTTTAGAATGGTAGAAGTGTCAAAGATCAGACTGTTGTAGCAGGCTGATTCCTTGGCCAACAACCAGTTCCCAAATCATGACATGGATACTTCTTATTAATATGAACACTTGGCCTAGCTTAGGCTCATTTCTTGCTAACTCATAACTTAACCTGTTTCTCTTCATCTACCTTTTGTCTCGGGCTTTTTACCTTTCTTTCCTTCTGTATGCCCTACTTTTGCTGCTTCTCATATCTGGCTAGTGGCTGCCTGGCTTCTGGCCCGGGGTGTGTTCCTTTCTCCCTTGTTCTCGCCTTCTCTTGAGCCAAGATTTCTCCTCCTTATTCTCTCTGCCCACCAGCCCCACCTGTTCCCCTCCTAACTAGCTATTGGCCATTCAGTTTTTTATTAGAACATTCTGGTGCCTTAGGCAGGCAAGGCGAAACAAATGCAACATATTTGTTACATAATTAAACAATTGCAGCAGAAACAAATGTAACACATCTTTACACAGTTAAAGTAACATTCCATAATGGACTGCTGATGGAAATGTATAGACACTAGCCCCAGTTCTTACTAGGTCTCAGGTGAGAGATCTGAAGTTCACTGGGAAGTGAGCACAGCGCCTGTTTTCATTTGAATGTGACTTACAGGAAGTTTGTGAGCCGCCTGATAGGGCACTGGGAACGAAACTTAAGTCCTCTACAAGGGCAGCCACTTCATCTTAATCACTTGGTCACCTCTCCAGCCCCCAACCCCTTTTGTTTTCTTTCTTTTCTATCATCCTCATCATTATTTGTTTTGTCTTTTGAGACAGGATTTCTCTGTGTAGCCGGGAAGTCCTGGAACTCACACTATAGACAAAGGCTGACCTCAAACTCAGAGATCTGCCTGTCTCTGTCTCCTGAGTGCTGTGATTATAAGGTGTGCATCACCACCACCTGATTTGTTATTATAATTAAGACCTGTTTCTGGGTCCTGAGGTGGTGCCACCAGCTGCTTCTTTTTTTCCTTCTTTTTTCTTTTTTTTTAAAATTTATTTATTTTATAATAATTGGTGTTTTTGCCTTCATATATGTGTGAGGGTGTTGGGTCCCGTAGAACTGGAGTCACAGACAGTTGTGAGCTGTCAAGTGGGTGCTGGGAATCGAACCCTAGTCCTCTGGAAGAGCAGTCAGTGCTCTTAACTGCTGAGCCATCTCTCCAGACCTCCCCCTCCCCCTTTTTTTTTTTCCTGAGAAAGGGTTTCTCTCTGTAGCCCTGGCTGGCTGTCCCGGAACTTGCCCTGTAGAGTAGGCTGGCCTCGAATGCAAAGATTCACCTGCCTCTGCCTCTCAAGTGCTGGGATTAAAGGCACTGCTTTCTTTTATTTATTTGATACTAGCTCTCTGGGACATTCCTGCCTTGCAGTTTCACAGTTTCCAGTGGGAATGCAGAAATCTCTTTTGGACATTAGTGATGCCCAATGCTATGGAGCTGTAGTTTGAGCTTAGAAAACACAGCTACTGTAAATTCTGTGGGAGTGAAGACTCTGTGTTTTGGGTTTTCTGAGATTTTTTTCCAGCATATATTTTTATTGATTATTTGGGAATTTCACGTCATGCACCCATCATACGTCCCTGTCCTTCCATGCCCCTCCCCGTGTTTCCCCCTAAGAAGAAAGATTAAAAAGAAGAAAAGGAAAAATAAAAAAGTCCAATTTCTGGGGCTGGAGAGATGGCTCAGAGGTTGAGAGCACTGATTGCTCTTAGAGGTCCTGAGTTCAATAACCAGTAATCACATGGTAGCTCACAACCATCTGTAATGAGCTCTGGTGCCCTCTTCTGGCGTGCGGGCATACATGCAGGCAGAACACTTTATACATAATAAACCTAAAAAAGGTCCAGTATCTGTTGTTCATATACTCACTGGAGCATGGTTAAACTCCCAGTGGCCAGCCCCATGAAGAAAACTGACTCCTTCCCATCT
The DNA here is from genome assembly GCA_001685095.1 of Ellobius talpinus. Lineage (NCBI taxonomy): Eukaryota > Metazoa > Chordata > Mammalia > Rodentia > Cricetidae > Ellobius > Ellobius talpinus. The sequence goes on from LOJH01014871.1 coordinate 13,342, forward strand.
GCACTCCTGCCTGAAGCCATCAACTGGGGAGAGCTACTCCAGCATCCTATCACAATTTATTTGTTTAATTAGTTGGGTTTTTTTGGTGGGGGGAGCACTTTTTCTGTGTAGCCCTGAAACTCTCTCTGTAGACCAGGCTGGCCTCAAACTCTGAGATCTGCCTGCCTCTGTCTCTCCAGTGCTGAGATTAAGGGCATGCACCACCACCGCCTGGTAAATATACACATCTTGAGTTATGCAAATGAAAACTTAGGTCAGATGCAAACTTAGGAAGACAGCTTTGAAATACAAAATATATTTACTTTATATTTAGGAATGTCATGAGTTTAGGAGTAATGTTTTAATATTAAAATTAACTTTATGTGTATGAGTGTTTTGCCTGCATGTATGTCTCTGTACCATGTGTGTGCCTGGGTCCTAGAGAGGTCAGAAAGGGCATCATATACCCTAGAACTGGAGTTGCAAATGGTTGTAATTGCCGTGTGGGTGCTGGGAACAGAACACAGGTTCTCTGCAAAAACTCTATTTCACTTGAGCCATCTCTCCAGCCCCTTAAACTAACCTTTAAAAACAAAGTTAAACATAAAACGCAAGAAGTCCGGACTGACTACATACCACGTGACAACTGCTGGCCACCGGACCTAAGTTACGTGCTAACAGCATGAATCTGCTTTAAATCCTCGGCATGAATTATGGGGTTTGGATGAAAGCGGCCGGCACGGGGACTGGAGTTTTAGCGTCCCGCCGAAGCGGAGCACCTGGAGGAGCGGGCGCGCCGACGGGAGCCACGGTGCCAGTGGTGCTGACGAGGCACAGAGGGAAAGAGAACCTCATCCAGAAAGTTGGTGCGGGCTGACCAGGCTGAGATCGGAGGACGACGTCGGACTAGACCTGCTGGAACGCAAGACTGCCAGGAGTGGAGGGCGGGTGGAAGGGCCTTGCCAAGCGCAACGCACGCGCGGAAGCGAGGAGAGGTGTGGTCTGGGCTGAGCTGATCTGGGGGTCGGGGAGACCTCAGCGGATTTCTGAGCTGGTTTTACCACGAAAACAGCATTTTGGAGAGGTTGAGGCCTGTCCTCGGGCCCGAAGAGAGGCACCTGCACGGAGAAGGATGCAACCCAGGGAGTTAAGTGCTCTGTGCGAAACACGGCCACTGGCCACTGCGCAGAGAGCCGGGGGGCCCGAGGCAAAGAGCAATGGCAAAGTTGTTTTTAATGGAGTGGCAGAACTTGAAAAGCAGAGCGAGACTGGCAAAGGGAGGGGCAGTTTAATGAAAGGTTTTTGGAGGGGAGGGAGGTAAGGAAATGCCATTTGCTGCTTTTGTTTATCCATTTTCTTTTTGAGTCCTTAAGGACTTTGACGTGACAGATAATCTGTTTAAGACCACCGAGACTGGCCAGATTTTGTCCTAGGACAAGGCATTTTGAGATTGTGTAAAAGGTGTGTGAGAGAAGAGGCCTTAGGCATTTGAGACGGAATGGCACCCACTGACGAACAAAGTGGAGAAGAGCAGGAGGCCCGGGGTCCGCGAGCCCCAAGGCCAAAGATAACATTGTGTGTCCTCAGACAGTGTGCGGTCTGGGCTGATCCTGAACCAAGCCAAGTGACCTAGCGCTGAGATTGTAACTGGCCCAGAGACTGGCAGGTGTCCCCAAAACTTGAAAAACTCACCAGACAGGATGAAGGCCTGTGTTGGGTATAAAGACAGCATAAGAGGAGGGGGAAGTCCGCGAACTGTAACCCTTTTCAGTGGCATTGGATCCAGGTCAGCACATTATGTGAGGGGTGGGTGTGAAAAGAGGCACTAAGACAATTAACTGAGGACTAAGGTATCTGTCGGGGGAGTTGATAAAACATGGACATATGTAGAGAGTGGTAACAGCGTGGCAGAGGCTCTAAAGAGGGTGCAGGCCCCACCTCCAAAGGCAGACAGCATGGATGGGCTCTCAAGAGTGTCAGAGCCTATGTGGAGAAATGGAAGTCTCTTACAGCTCTCTGATGATGAGGGAGGTTTACAGAAAGAGGTGAGGCCAGACTGGTTCCCAGGTGGGCTGCAGGTGAGAAGGTGGATGTGGCACTTCTTTGGTGTAAACTCACAATCCTGGTAGGAAGTCACAGACAATGTGTGAGGTGTTTGTGGGTATCTGCCACAGGGCAGAGCCGCTGCAAAGCCATAGCTAGAGTCTCACTTGTGATACTCCATGGGAAACCCAATCTCTATATTTTAGCCAGCGTTCTATTGCTGTGAAGAGACACCATGACCATGACAACTCTTATAAAGCATTTAATTGAGGCTTGCTTACAGTTTCAGAGGTTTAGTCCATTCTCAGCATGACACAAAACACAGTGGTACACTGGCAGACACAGTGCTAGAGAAAAAGCCGAGAGGTTTTTTGTTTGTTTGGTTTTGGTTTTTAGAGACAGGGTTTCTCTGTGTGACAGTCCTGGCTGTCCTGGAACTCGCTTTGTAGACCAGGTTGGCCTCGAATTTACAGAGATCTGCCTGTCTCTGCCTCCTGAGTCCTGGGATTAAAGGTGTGTGCCTCCACTGCTGGGCTGGAGCTGAGAGTTTTCTGCATTCACATCCGAAGGCAGTGAGAAAGGAGAACCCCTGCACCTGGCTTGGGCTTTGGAAGCCTTCATCCCCAGTGTGTGCTTCCCCAGTGATACACTTCCTCCATCAAGGCTACGCCTACCCTAACAAGATCACACCCCTAAGCCTTCTAAGTAGTGTCACTCCCTTACATGACCTTTTGATTGTCTTCTGACAAATAAAGCTTGCTTGCAGTCAGAGGCTGGAGTTAGCTACTAGCCAGCCAAATTTAACCACAGAGGTTTTGGAAGAGAGGACAGATAGGACAGGAGGTAGTAAGGCAGGTAGAAAGGAATCGGCCTCGGTGTTTGGAGGAAGCAACAGCAAGTAGGGAGGATTGTTGGCTTCTCTGCTTCTCTGATCTTTCAGATGTTACCCCAATATCTGACTCCTGAATGTTTATTTATAAAGAATAGTTAGAGTAACGCTTCACTCCTTGATAACTAAGCATTCAAATATATTATCCTATGGAGGCTATTCTTATTCAAACCACACTCTCCTTCCATGTGGCTCCTTGCACATGTAGAACCAGGAGGACTGTCTAGAGGGTAAACTTAAACTAAGCCTTTGCTTAAGTCCAGTGCTCTGGTTAGGGCAGTTCCTCAAGAGTCTTCCGGATCAAGAACTGTATACAGAGGGCTCCCTCCAGAGTCTGGGCTAGCTGTGTAGGGGTGGGCACCACAGAGTGGATGGGCTTACAGCCTCGTTAATCACTTCCCATTGGACTTCTGGACTCCCAATATAGAAGAGCTACATGGGCTGTTGCATGACACTCAAAGATTTCAAAAATTTAAATCATTTATTACTGGAGGCAGGCCTTTTTGGGACCTCATCTCAAAGAATGTCTCTGGTAGAGAAAGGGAGTAGGATCTTTGAGACAAATTTGTACAGGGTTGGCTGCCTTAGCTCTCCTGCTTCTCCTTTCATTGGCCACACCTCAGGGTTAACATCTTCCTGGATCAAGGACAGACACATCAGTCCAGGGGTTATAAGGATGGACCCATCTAGTTTACTCATAGGTGTATGTGTGTGGGTGTCTTGCTGCATGTTTGTGCACTGGGTGTGTGCTTTGCTGGAAAGGGCCGCTGAGCCATCAAGCCAGTCCTTAGCTTCCTAATTTAGATTGGAAGTTGGCACCAGAAAATTAAGCCTCTGGCATAATCAGAAAGACACAGGAGAGGGCTGGAGAGATGCTCAGTGGTTACGATCACTTGCTGCTCTGTGGAGGACCATCCCAGCACTCCCATGGTGGCTCCCAACAGTCCAGAACTCCAGTTCCAGAGGATCTGACACCTTTTTATGACTCCACAGGCATTAGGCATGCAAGTGGTACACGTATATACATGAGGCAAAACATTCATACATGTAAAATAAATATACACAGAAAGAGATGTTTTTAAAAAGGACAGGAGAAAAGTACTCTCCCATTATAACTGAGAGGTGGCATAGAAAAGTGCCTGGCCACAGGCCTGCCAGGAATGCCTACCACAGTCACAGTTTGAGAAGATGTGGCCAGGATTAGAGCTCAAAAACTAGTATGAGGCTTAGTGCCCAGCTGGAGAACGCCGGCCTTGTCCCGTCAGTCACCCGGGGCCCCTGTAAAGTGATGGAGTTTAGTAGTTCCAGGTACTTCAGCCCATTGGGACCATTTGTGGTGCTGCAGCCTCTGCTCTTCGAGTTCTTTACCTTCAAGGATGGACAGGTTTCCGAGGTTTCCTCCATGAACAGCCCTTTTAGAGTGTTGGGTCGGCTGCAGTTACACTAGTCCCTAGAAGCGTTGATCTGGGTTCTAGGTCAGTTTCTCACAGAGCACTGGTAAAGCCTGGGGCTCAGCCTGCATCTTCCCCCCTCTATGGCCTCCAAATCCAATTATAAAAGATTGTGATAGTCATCTTGATCAAATTACCCAGAATACTCTTGGGCCCAGTAGCCTCTGTTGTAATTTTCACCTGCTGTTTGGAGCTGACCTGAGTTAAAAATCCATCCTTGATTCTTTAGTCAGAGAGTTAGAAGATAAATTATAATGTTTAGTTAAAGACACGAACATCCATCGGGTGTGGTGGTGCATGCCTCTAATCCCAGCACTTGGGAGGCACCACTCCAACACCTGAGATGGGTGGAGGAGCTGAACCTGGGGTCATAAGTGTGGGAGAGCTGTTCCTGCGCCTCATCAGCTGCAGCACTCAAGAGGGTGGCCTCAGTACCTTGCCTGGGCAGTGCAGTAGAGCTGGCCCTGATGGTATAGGTGTAGGAGAATCAACCCTAAGGGTGTGAAAGCAGGAGAACTGGCCGGGAGGTGGTGGCGCACATCTTTAATCCCAGCACTCAGGAGGCAGAGGCAGGCGGATCTCTGTGAGTTCGAGACCAGCCTGGTCTACAAGAACTAGTTCCAGGACAGCTGGGACTGTTACACAAAGAAACCCTATCTGGAAAAACCTAAAGAAAAACAAACAAACAAAAACGCAGGAGAAATGGCTCCACCCCTCACTCATTGCTGCAAGATGTGAATTAGCCAGGGCAATGCTGGAGAGCTCACCCTGGTGGTGAAGACAGGGGAAAGCTGGTAGGCAGATCAATCCTGCAGATACCTAGGCCCAGAACCAGGGTTATGACCTGGCCTGCCCCAGCATCCACCTCTATTATCTACTGGATCATAGATGTAAAGGGACCTGGCCTGCAGACTCAAAGCTGCAGGATCTTCACAACACAGGGCAACAACGGGGTATCCAAGAAGAGTTCCAGAGAGGGCCCAGCATCAATGGTGTAGCAGAAACCAGAGGCCTCGAACCAATGACTCTTTGTAATGAACACTTGTAGTAAAGCTATATGGACAGAGGGGTTCATGGCATGACTCACTGTGTCACACTGCACCCTTCACAACGGTATTTTAATTTTTTCCTTCCCCCCTTTTTTCTCTTAAATTTTGTATTATTTGGGGGAGGCATGCAGGGGTGGAAGGCAGGTGCGAAGGGACAGGGAAATGAATGGGACCAAGATATATGATGTAAAGCACACATAGAATAAATTAAAAGAAAGTAAAAGTTGTTTGTTATTTTTTTTCTCCGAGACAGCATTTCTCTGTAGTTTTGGAATCTGTCCTGGAACTAGCTCTTGTAGACCAGGCTGGCCTCGAGCTCACAGAGATCTGTCTGCCTCTGCCTCCTGAGTGCTGGGATTAAAGGTGTGCACCACCCCTGCCTGGCAAGTAAAAAATTTTACCTTAAAGGTACTTTGATACACGAAACAAAAACAAACAAGAAACTAATACTTCCATCCAGCAGCATCTCCCCATCTTCTAACTTCAGGCTGCCTAGCACCAGAGCAGAGAAAGACCAGGCACATTGTTGTTAGGCTTCTGGGTGTGAGTGAGTGTGTGTGTTATCAAAGGATTCATGGTTTGTGGAGACACAATTCAGAAGTGTGTGTGAGAGATGGCTATTTTTGGTTGTCAACCAGACTACATCTGGACTTATCTAAAGCCTAAGCATGTGGGTACATTGGTGAGGAGCTTTTTCTTAATTTAATCATAACAAGTGGGAAGACCCAGTCTTAAGATGGATCTTTCAAGGTGGGAGGATCCACCTTTAATCTGGACCACACCTTCTGCTGGCAGCCTCACTAAAGGACATGAAAGAAGGAGGTTTTTTGCTTCTTGCTCTTGCTATCACTGACAAGTCCATTCCTCCACTGACATTAGAGTCTGCTTCTTCAGGGTTCTGGTGTACACTGAAGGCCCACTGAGACATCCAGCCTGGTGGACTGAACAGCTACTGGATCTCAGACTTTCCATTGGTAGACAGCCATTGTTGGACAAGCTGGACCACAGCCTACAAGCCACACTAATAAACCCCATCCTAATTTCAGTTTCCCTCGAGAACCCTGACTATCACAGATTTTAGTTCATGAGTGGAGTATTGCTGTGGCAGACATGATCATGTTGAGAACTTTTGAGTGTTCAAAGCTTGGTAAGCTGTTCTGTGGGTGCACGGAAGATAATGTTGAGGGCAATGCAGAAGATGGAGACTTGGCCTGTGAAGTCCAGTGGGAAGTTTGAGAGTCCCTTAAAGACTCCATCAGGCATTTGGTATTTTGAGTTGCGTATCTGTGGTTCTGGTTGGTTGATGCTGAAGAATCAGCCATGATGAACAGGAGACCAGCATGCCTGAAGTAAAGCCTTCGCTTTACTGGAACGTTGATGCTGGACAGCTGGGGCCGAGAAATTATTGGAGACTGAGAAGAGACCGGCATCACTGAGGTAAAATCTTCTGGGAAGTGTTTCCTGAGAGTCAGTCAGCACACAAAAGCTGTGTTCAGAGGTAGTCAAGGTTGTACCTTGAGCTGGAAGCCAAACTTGGTCATGCGAGAGTCGCCTCACCCAGGTGGTACTGGTTTTTGAAGGCATAGGGGTCAAGGAGAGCAGCTGAGGCTTGGTACTGAGAAGCCAGGAGAAGCCATTGGTAAAGTTGCAGCTCAGTAACAGTTGAAGGCCCAAGGTTGAAGGGTCATGCAGAGAAGTAGAGACTTAGCCCCATGAAGAGCACCCAGGAGGGGCTATGGGTGAAAGGGTTTCCCAGTTGCAGCAGAAGACCCCAGCATTCTAGAGACCCCAATACCATGAAATGACCACCAAGAACAGCAACAGCCGTTGCTGAAGTGGAGCCGGCTGGAGCCTAGAAGACAGGCTGCATGTGTGCTGCAGAGGGTAGAGCTGGAGAAGGGACCCAGGAGACAGCCTGAGTCTAGAAGACAAGCTGCGTGTGCTGCAGAAGCAGAGCCGGAGAAGGGACACAAGTCCTTTGGAAGAGCCCAGAAGACTGAGTGGATCCCAGACATCCAGCGTTATTTACACAGTTGGGGTTTAGTCTTGCTTTGATCCGTCTGTGACTGTGTCCTAGTTCTTCCCTCTTGAAGTAAGAAAGCATTTCTTTCTTATTTTACAGGAGCCCACAGTTGAGAGACTGATTTTTTTTTCTTTTGAGACAGAGTTTCTCTGTGCAGCCCTGACTGTCCTGGAACTTACTTTGTAGACCAGCCTGGCCTCAAACTCTAGATCTCTAGACCTGCCTGCCTCTGCCTTCTGAGTGCTGGGATTAAAAGCATGCACCACCACCACCCGACTTAAATAGACTAAGTTTTAAAGATTTGTAAATACTGTGGGAGTTTTTAAGTTTATAAAATGTTTTATATTGTGATGTATATGTTAATGTGTGGTCTTGAGGATGAACCAGAAAGGAAAGGTTATGGCTTAACAGCAAAGTCTGTGTGTCAAGCTGACATGGGTTTAGTTGTGCTGGCTAATTTTGTGTCAACTTGACACAAGCTATAGTCATCAGAGAGGAGGAAGCCTCAGTTGAGAAAAAGCCTCCATAGCATAGGGCTGTAGGTAAGCTTGTAGGGCGTTTTCTTTACTAGTGATTGATGGGGCCCAGCCCATTGTGGTTGGAGTCATCCCTGGCTGGTGGTCCTGGATTCTATAAGAAAGGCTGAGCAAGTCATGGGGAACAAGCCAGTACATAACACTCCTCTGTGGCCTCTGCATCATCAGCCTGCCTCCTGGTTCCTGCCCTCACTGCTTTTGATGATGAACTGGAACTTCTGATGATATGGAACTGTGGATGGAAAACAAAACAAAACAAAAACCCAAAAGGCTGGAGAGCTTGCTTAGTGGTGAAGAGCAGTGCCTACTCTTCAGGGGACCTGGGCTCAATTCCCAGTATCCACATGGCAGCTCACAACTTCCTGGAACTCCAGTTCCAGGGGTTCCCACACCCTCACAGAGACGTACATTCAGGCAAAACACCAATGCACATAAAATAAAAATAAATTATTAAAGAAACCTTTCCTCCCCAAGTTGCTTTTGGTCTTGGTGTTTCGCCACAGCGATAGTAACCCTGACGAAGACAACATGCACATGCAAGCGTGCTACCCATGCTGAAAGAGACTAGGTAAGGAGAGACGGTTCCCTTTCAGTTCCTTTCCTCTGTAATCCTTTGGCCTCATTACTGCCGATATGATATTGAATCAACACCATTAATCATTTATGTCAGGCTCCACATAGTAATTGAAACAGGTAAGTCTTAAAGAACAGAGTAGAGCTGGGTTGCCTATCTATAATCCCAGTACTTGGGAAACCAAGGCAGGAGGTAGTTCTAGGCAACCAGAGTTACAGAGAGAGGTCCTGAAACCTTGTCTAAAAAAAAATGTGTGTTGTCTCAGAGTCATTTTGATTTGCATTTCCCTGGTGACTAAGGATGTGGAGCAATTCTTTAAATGTCTTTCTGCCATTTGAGTTTCTTCTGTTGAGAATTCTGTTTAGATCTGCACCCCATTTTTTAAATTGGTTTGCTTGGTATTTTGATGCCTAGTTTCTTGAATTCTTTATATACTTTGGAGATCAGCCCTGTCAGATATGGGGTTGGTAAAGTTCTTTTCCCATTCTGTAGGCTGCCATTTTGTCTTATTTACCATGTCCTTTGCCTTACAGAAAGTTCTCAGTTTCAGGAGGTCCCGTTTATTAATTGTTGCTCTCAGTGTCTGTGCTACTGATGTTATATTTAGGAAGGGGTCTCCTGTGCCAATGTGTTCAAGGCTATTTCTCATGATACCATCTTACAAATGTCAGAATGGCTAAGAACAAAAATACTGATGACAGCTTATGCTGGAAAGGATGTGGAGTAAGGGGAACACTCCTCCACTGCTGGTGGGAGTGCAAA
>LOJH01014872.1:6732-19567 GCA_001685095.1 Ellobius talpinus
AACTCACAAAGATCCATCTGCCTCTGCCTCCCGAGTGCTGGGATTAAAGGCGTGTGTCACCACCGCCGGGAATTCATTTAATTCTATGAATGCACTGCTCTCCGAATACGAATGGTCGGCAGACTGAGGCAGAGGGAGGCTGCTGGCAGAACTGGGAATACAATTCAGGCAGAATGCTCTGGAGTCTCTCTCTGCTCTGCGCCCTACAAAAATGATACCACTATGATAGAACTATGAAAATTGTATATCGCACTAGTAAAATGAGAATCTTATCAGAAAAGATTGATTGGTGTGATCACATGCTACGTTCTCTAAGTTTTCAGATCTAACTGTGCTCATTGTTACTCTAAGCAGGAACTTCAGAACTCTTCTATTTCCTATGTCTGGGAGTTGAGGGTTCCACCACCGCACACAGACAGGCTATAGATTAAGGGGTTTTCTCTGCACTTTTATGCCCCGCTGAACAATGAGGAATCCCAGATCTCTACAGGCACTTCCTGTCTAGCTCCTGTGTCATGAGATCTGGTCAGAGAGTCTTGTACAAAGGGCCTTCAGGTCCTGATGCTAAGGAAGCTCCCTAAGTTTGGTGGCTAGAGTTGAGGCTAGGCCTTCATGGCATGATGGGGGAAATTCTGTTAATTAAAAATTAAATAGATAGGCACAGTGCTGGGATTCTGAGGCAGGAGGATTGTTTGAACTAAGTTCAACCTGGGCAATGTTGCAAGAACTTCTATCAAAAAATAAATCATTGATGAACAGCAGTTACCATTAATATTGAGAGAATTAATCTGACAGAAATTATCATGCAGTCCCAGAGTGAAATGAGGTGGCTAGCAGATTAGACAAATAAGAAATAAAATGAGTGAACAAATATCAAGCTAGGAAAACCCTTTCTACTGACTTCACTCTAAGCACACGTTTCCATCAGCATACAGTTCGGACCGAATCTGGGACATATTTGCAGTAAAATGCGGACCTCATCAAATCCAGCCACACCCAGAGCCGATGTGATTTGAATAGGTCATCCAAGGAGAAAAGGGCTGCTTTTCAGCACCTACCTTCTCTGCTAAGGCCATGGGTGCCAACCTTTCTCCTTTGCTATGGATAAGCATTATTAAAGCTAGATCCTTCTGATGTCCCACATCAACGAAATGTGCCTTACATGGCCTCTCTTGAAGAGAAGAATTTGAGAAAAAAGTACTTAAAAATTGTGATTGTACCCATGGTCAGGTGTACGCTGAGCAAGCTCTTTACTACAGAGCTCCATCCCCATGGCAGAGAATAAAATGTAAAAATCCAGTATTCTACAAACCTTCTTAAAGGATCTAGAGATAGTAAGTAACTCATCTGTGTGGTGCGGATGTCATCTATGCCCTAAACAGGCATTTCCTTGCCTTCTCCAGGGAGTATAAAAGTGAAATATGGGGTTGGCAGGATGAGTTGGAAGGTTAGCTATTAATCCTGGAAATCTACATGATGGGAAGGAGAAAGCAAACTCACTCATCTTGTCCTCTGACCTCACATGCACCCAAGTTCTGCCTTCCCACATAAACATACAGACAAACACACAAATAAATGCATAAATAAATAAAACATAATAGGAATTACTGGGAAATAAAATTTGTTCCCCGAATACCTAGCTTCATATTGCATACACCTGATAAGGGTGCAGCAGGGTCAGTAACCCTGGCCATCAAGGACTTCTATGATGCCCATCACGTGTGCTCATGCCTGCCAAGCAAAACAGCGTCTTTGCATTCCTTACAATGGAGTTCTTTCAATGCTGTATAGTATTTAGTTACAGTGAAAATAAGCATGCAGCACTAATTGAAGCCAATAGAATTCCATCTCTGAATATTTATTACTAAGCCACTTGTGAGGTTAGGGACTAGAGATGTGTTGATTTGAAGCACAGTAATTAAGGGACTTCATTGTGGCCACATACTTAATTTGGGATTAAGAAGCAGAGCAATGAAAGAATCCATAAAATCTTACTTGAGTGTGTGTAAATAACAAGATATGGGCATAACCTATCTGACATTTAGACTTTATTTATACTCTATTACATGAATTTTATAGGCACCATGTAATGATGGTCCTTGGAATATCTCAGATATATCTTTGAAAAATAAAATTATTTTAGCTTTATTGTAACAAATTTGCTTTCAGCTCCCTATTTAATTATTATTTAAATTCCTAGTTTCTTTTTTCTTTTTTCAGCTCTACTATACTTCTAGAACTATACCACGGGAACCCAGGGAATACTACAAACAGATGCACTAGATTTCACTTCATTCCAATGCACTATAAGATGATTTCCAACATTTATTAACCTTTGAGGTTGTGGTGGTACCAAGGCCACCCCTGATCTCAAAATGTGGACCTCTGCTAGGCAATTATGACTTTGTCTTGGAATATTCTGCTTACTGTTTGTTAACAGATGGTACTGAATCTCAGAAAGAGTGTGGCCTCACACTGGGGACAGGGAACATTTCAAAGATCTTTGGTTAAGCAAAATAGTTCACTAAAGTGCCTGAGAAGTTTAAGGATTTGCTCTGTAGCTGGATCATGGAAGGACTGCATCAGAGCTGCAACCCATCCATCTACCACATCCACAGGTTGCTTAGTTCCAAGACCCCAGTGTGGGTACCAAGTGCAGGGATGCTCAAGCCTTGTATTTAAAATCACACTGTGCTTGCACAGAATCTGCATTATTATGTCTCTGTACACTTTCAACTGTGTCTACAAAGTTAGAACTGTATAAACTCTGACCACACACTAGAATTTCTAGAAAAATCGCAAAAAAGGTCTATATGCATTCAGCCTAGGCAGCTTTTCTTTTCTCTGGAAATTTGAAACTCCTTATTGGTTGTATCCATGGATGAAGAACCCACTGATGTGGAGGACTAACTGTTAAACACAGCCTGGGTCTCCTTGCAGATGATGGGAGCCTGCCTGCCAGGCTTTCCTTCCCCAGATGAATCTGCGAAGAATGCTTGGGAAGTTTAAGCCATTTGTACCATGGAGATACAAAGGCTGAAGATATAAATCTCTGTCTATATTTTTCTTCCACTGAAACTCAGTGAGCTGCAAGTGTTAGGCAATGGACACTGATGATGAGTCTTGGCTATTAAAACCAGCAGTTGCTCACCAGCAGAGAACAGGCCATTGGCATGGTGCCCTACCCATTGAAGAAGGACTCTTAAAAGAAATCCCACACTAGCTCAGAATTGAGAATAATAGAGGGTTATTTATTTAGGGGTAGACTCACAAGTCACAATCCTCTCCTGGAACACAGAGCAGCAACCCAATCCTGCGGCCGGAAAAGAGGCTGGATGCACACTTTACATTGGCATAAATAGTATTAGAGGCCACACCCAAGTGGGCGTGTAACTTAAAGGCTACTGGAGGTAGGACTTCCTACAGCAAACCATGACTCTGTATACCATGCTCAATTACACCAAACCTACTTGAGGGAGACAAAAGCTTGTTGTTCTCAATGAAGAATGAAACAGGAAACTCTAAAGTCACTGCCATCCCTTTTGTGGGTACATACATGACTGGGGCAAACATATAAAGGGTTTTGAACAAAAGATTTGAAACTAAAGTATGGTTCTCAATGGACCAGCGGCCACATTTGATTAATTTTAAACACACTGCCATTCTGTTTCAGAGAATAGGATACGAAACATTCTGCCCTGTATATAAGGCAGGCATTTTAGAGTCCTTCTGATACACATGACTAAATGTCAGAAGGGGTTATCCTGGCCTACAGTTTTGGAAGTTTCAGTCTGTGTGAGGAAGAGGATGTGTGGGGAGCATAGTCATTCTTGTAAGCAAAATGATGCAGAGAGAATCCACTGAATTGAGGTGGGGCAGGGAGGGCAGGCATAACCTTCAAAGTCTTTCACTAATAACCAGCTACGGGCACCACAGCTTCCTAAAATAATGTCACTAATTTAGGAATAAGCTTCAAACCATGAGTCCGTCTCAGATATTTCAGAATCAAGATCATAGCAAACTGTTGCTGTCAACTGGCTAGCTTGAAGGGGTTGTATTCATTTCGTGAGTGTTCTGGGGATGCTACCAAGGTCTTGAGCATGCTAAACATGCTCCCTGACACTGAGCTATAGTTCCATGGACATTTTTCATCTACATTATTTTAGCGATGCTTTAGATTTACGTAAAATTATAAAGATACAGCAAGCTCCCCTATGCTCTACACTCAGTTTCGCCATTACCGATAGCTTACAGTAGCACAATTCTTTCTTTCATGGTTAATGGACAAATAACTGCATGTCTGTAAGTCCACTCATTGTTCAGATGGTCTGAGTTTTTGCCTATTTTTTCCTGCTTCCAACAGCTTATCCAGTATATTTAGTTATATTTCCTTAGGTTTTCCTTGGATGTGTCATGTTATCAGATTTTTTTCCTGTTTTCAATCAATCTAACAGTTTTGATTACTATTTGTCAATGGTTTGGAAGAATGTCTTGTGATTGCTCTTTATCTTCTGGTTCCCCCATCATTACTCTAGGTTTATTTGCTTTCATGAAGATTACACAAAAGTAAAATTTTTAGTTTTTAGTTTGTTTGCTTTGTTTTTGGAGACAGACTCTCTCTATGTAGCCTTGGCTGGCCTGGAACTAGCTGTGTAGACAATTGCGGGCCTTGAACTCAGAGATCTGCCTACCATTGTCTCCAGAGTTCTGGGATTAAAAGCATGTGCCAGGTTTTAATTGGTTTGGATTGTGTAAAATATTAAAGATGCTCACATACTTACATAAATATGATTATATACATATGTAGCAGAGTGAGTACCACTCTCACACACATTTCCTGTCTATCACAATCAGTAGTTGTTTGTATGTATGTGTGGTTAGAGCTCCTACTGCCTAGTCCGTGAGAAAAGCAAGTAAATATCCACATAGCTGTGGTCCTCATGCCGTCCATTTGACGTCTAGACTTGCTTATCTTACAAAACATCAATTCCCCATCTTTAGCCTCCTCCTTATTGCATCAGGAGCTGAGTTTTACAGGAATGAGGATGTGGCCATGGCAGAGGATCTGTTTCAGGTTCCAGCATCAGCATCCAGTAGCTCTCAACTGCCTGGAACTTCAGTTCTAGGGGATCTGATGTCCTCTGTGCTCTGAGAGCGTCTTCATGCACACATAAAATAAATAAATTATCATGCTTTATAAAACCACACAGGCTATGAACATGGCTGCCCACTGTTGATGCTGACCTGGGCTCAGCTTTGAGGAGACCTTGGCAGGTTTTTCTGCTCTAAAAATTTTTCTGTTTCTTCCATTTTCAGACTGTACTCTTTGACAGGCAGCCGTGCCTACACTCTGGAGTGGTAAGGCCAGAGAATCTACATAAATTATTTGGAAATTATATTTTTGGTCTTCTTATTCATTTAACAATGTTAATGCTGTGGCATGAATATTTTATGGTTGTACAATATTCCAGTATTACTCTGTTTATTTGATTGATCAGATAGCTCCAGATCTGATCAAAAGGAGCTCTTTCAGTCAACTGTCTGATTCTTTGTCATGTATCCATCATTGGTGGGAGGGAGGGGGTCTTGTTTATTTATTTGCTTGTTTCCAGGTCCCCCACTTGCTGGTACTGCAAAATATTTCAGGCTCATTTCATCTATTTCTGTTTTAGCTCTAGATAAAGCAATTTCTCCAAGGAGTTTTCTTATTCAGGAATTGTATTAGAAATCAAGACCCAGGCTCTTGGCGTTCTCCTTGACTCTGGGGTACCATTGCTCCCTAGTTCTCTCACCTGGCAAGCAAGAAAATACATGTGAATATGTGAAATTGTGTGTATATATATATGTATGTATGTATCCATATATGGATATATATGGATATATCCATATGTGACCAATTGTATCCATATTAGTCTAATAGGAATGTGTACTGACATATTCAATTTTAATCTATCACCATATGGATAATTCTAGCTTCTCTTGCTACCTGGAGACTCTCACTCCAGCAGTGAGATGTCAGCTGCTGCCCATTTACCTCATTTAGCACAACATGTCCAATTTCTAGTTCAGCATGCATATCTCCAATTTGTTCTCTGCAGTTATTGTCTCTATATGGTTCCTCTGTAGAGAAAGAACAAACAAGTATGGTAAGTTGATAGGCATTCATTCATTTGAATTTATCTTCATAACCACAAATTTGTATTGCTATCGTTTTCTGGTACGCATAAAAGTTTTGAAACCGAAGCGCTGTGTGTATGTATTCAGTGATTAGATGAAGGTATCTGAGTCACATTTCCACTATCTTCAGAACCATACACTCCCTTTCAGAGGCATGTTTATGTGTCATCTGGTCCAAAGGAGCTGTTTTTGTAGCAGGCAGTGCTCACATTGGGGTTTGGGATTCTGACCCTCCTCCTGGTGAGGCCCCAGACAGATACTTATGTGCATCCCATTTCTAAAGACCCTGCTCTGCCATCTGCCAGCTGACTTCCATATGGTACAGTTGTTGAGACCATTCGGGACCACCATTTCCAGTAACACTAAGATATAGTATACAGTGCTAAAGACTCCAAAGCACTCTGAAACATTAGTAATATTTTGATTTGATGTGATTTGGTTTTTAATGATGCAGTTCCAGAGACAGATATTTCTGGAGAGAAAGACCTGTCTAATTGTCCTTAATGTTTGCTTACTTAATACTCCATTTATGTCCAAATAATCATTTCCCTTTTATTCTCTTCCTTGTGAATAGGAACTAGAGTCTTTTGGGAAACTAGACTCTCAGTTTAAATGCATGTGTCTTTTGGGTATTTTTACTCATGCTAGAACTTAGTCTAAAAATCAACCACTTGACATTGTTCAATAGCATCTCAACAACCAAAGCAATGAGTTGTCAAAAATCTTAATTAGACGGATGTTCTGGGGCACATTCTACACAACAGGAGTAATTACATAAAATAACTGCCAACACCCACAAGTACTACTAGTGCCTGCATTACAGCTCGTGAAGACTACAGTGCCAATCTTTCTGGATTAATCAGTCACTTTTTTGTTTATTAAAAATAATTGATGCAAAATACACTATATAGATTTTTGCTTTTCAAATCCTATGTTGTAAAATAGCTCATCAAATAAAAAAAATCCTCTTGTGCACATTGTAGAACTCCTACTGCCTTAGAAAAACGTCGGAGAATTAGTGGCATGAAAATTAAGTTAATAGGAGAACAGAAATCATAGGTGAAGTATATCAGAAAACATTTGGAGAAAAGCTTTGTTTTACAAGTGGAAAATAGTCCTATACGTTAAAACTTCAAAATGTGTGTCCTTTGGAAATAGATTGTAGCATGCCTGAGCCTGGGCAAACAGTCACCCAAGTTAATGCAAATAAAATGACCAAAATTAAAATTAAAGTAGGAAGTAACTACTCACAAAACACATAAACAATCTTGGGAAAGTGGCAAAACCTTCCTGAGTTATCTAATACTTGTTTTCAAATGATGCTCCCTAACCTCTTATCTATATTTTCTTTAGGGAGCACAGTTCCTTCCAGGGGGGCTTTCTTAGTCAAAGAGAGATGCTGTGAAATTTTGCCCAGTTTTTACGCTTGCAGCTGAGGATTCCATACACAGGATCAGTTCTAATGTGTTCACTCTTTACTTTCCCAGTCAGCTTTCCTTTTTGTGCATAGATGACTGTCTCTGGTACTTAATAGGCATTTTGAATCCGCCTTAGGTAGAGATGGGGAGTTGGTTGGCTTCCTAGGGTAGATCATATTTTCCTGTCCTCTTTTACACACACACACACACACACACACACACACACACTCACACACACATTAATAGCAGCCTCAGAAGATAAATGAGTGATGAAAATATTACTCGAGAAAAGTAAAGCAATATGACTCTTGCAGGAAGGGTCTGCAGGTGGATGGTAGGGAGCTTTGCTTGGGCAATTGCTTCCTGTTTTACCTTTTGGTGGTCTAATTCGCAACCATGAAAGTCATAGATCAACCCTTTCGTTTCCTTATTTTTAATTGAAAAATTCATTTTATGTGTATTGGGTTTTTATTCTTTACACATGTCTGTGTACATGTCCATATCTGCTGTTCTCAGAGGCTAGAAGAGGCAATCGAATCCCTTGGGAGTGTAATTCTAGAGAGTTGTGAGACACGTGGGTGCTGGGAACTGAATTCAGGTCCTTGGGAGAGCAGTCAGTGCTCTTAAGCACCAAGACATTTCTCCAGCCCAATTTCTTCCTCAGTAGCTTTTGTTGAGATCGACTGCTTTCCAGATGCATTGCTGTGATTATTTTTTTCCTACAGAAAAAGTTCTATACAGGGCTCTGCAGCAGAACTCCTGATTTAGGTGAGCTTAACGGTATGTTTGCCTTGAATGAAGTGACACATGCTAAGTCCCATATGTCAAGCAGAGCAGACAGCAGCCCCTGTCTGAGGTGACATTTGTATTGAGTATCTGGTAAACGTTTATGGCATTCTGGGTCTTCTTCTATAGAGCTTACAACATCACCACAGCTGATCTTCAGTGAGATTTGGAGTTGTTTCCTAAGTCATCTACTTACACTCATTTATTCAATACTTATTAAATGCCTACCACCAGGTAATATCTGAAAATTGATCATTTAAAGAAGAGGGCTGGAGAAGCAACACAATGGAGCAGGGCTTGCATAGCATGTGAGAGGTCCTGGGTGCCAAGCCCAGCACTGTAATAAATAAATAAAAATAAATATATGAAACAGTAACAAAATTAAATAAAATATAGCCCTAATTGTACCCACCAGGAAGGAAATGGCTTGGTAGAGTACATATGATAAAAGATATTAGGGAAAGAATAGTTCTCTTGAGTGGACCTGTAAGCAGCTATAGAACTCTTGATGTCGTCTTTAAAATATAAATTGAAAAAAACAAAACAAATATAAAATGGAACTTGTAACTCATTTCAAAAGAGGTAGGAAATTCAAAAATAGAAAAAGAGAGAAAAAATCCTTCTCCCATAATTCTTAGATTCTCTCATCAAGTTCAAAAGAGAGTTAATACTGGAAAAGTGTAGGAGGAGAGAGCTGCTTGTTGGTTTCTGGCCACTTAGCCCCGAAATAATCACACAGAAACTGTATTAATTAAATTACTGCTTGGCCCATTAGCTCTAGCTTCTTATTGGCTAACTCTTCCATATTAACTTAACCCATTTCTATTAATCTGTGTATGCCCACCAGGCTGTGGTTTACAGACTAATGTTCTGGCGTCTATCTCCGGTGGGGCTACTTGGTGTCTCTCTGACTCTACAGACATCCCTTCTCCCAGCATTCTGTTTAGTTTTCCCCGCCTAGCTCTGTTCCCCTATAGCTCNCTTATTGGCTAACTCTTCCATATTAACTTAACCCATTTCTATTAATCTGTGTATGCCCACCAGGCTGTGGTTTACAGACTAATGTTCTGGCGTCTATCTCCGGTGGGGCTACTTGGTGTCTCTCTGACTCTACAGACATCCCTTCTCCCAGCATTCTGTTTAGTTTTCCCCGCCTAGCTCTGTTCCCCTATAGCTCTGCTATAGGCCCAAAGCAGTTCCTTTATTAACCAATGGTATTCACAGCATACAGAGGGGATTCCCACATCAGAAAAGTCTAGTGACCCTTGGTAGCATTAACAGTGTAAGCAGATACTTAGTTTTACTCCGGTGTGACTGTTTCCCTCAGAGTAAAATGAACGACTACATTGGAAGGTAGGGGGCCACAGGCAGTGATTCTGCGATGATTCCCTTGCCCTAATTAATGGATTAGTGTCATCATTTGGGGCCGTATCAGTTATTGAACATTTATTACATAGGCAAGTTTAGTCTCTTTGGCCCTGTCTCCTCCAGCAGTCTCTGCTGTCCAACCCAGGTTACTACAGTGGGAAGGCTCTCACATGTGCCATGTCACGCACTGGAACCTTGTGGCATCCTGAACTTTGAGCCACATATATGTCTGTTTATTAGAAATTATCCAGTCTTTGATACTCAGTCAGAGCAGCACAAAACAGACTTAGATGAGCACCCCAATTGTGTTTCTTCTTCAATGAGGACTATATGCATTAAGCTAGAAGGGTACAAAATGAAGAGCCATCATGTGGACAAATCTGTCTGTAGAATTTTGGTAGGGAACAATAGATTGTCTGTATTGCTTACCATAACTTAAATAGTATTCTCATTCCTTTGTCTGAGTGTGGCCCTCCAAGCAGTGGGTGAAGAACTGGTTAGTCACTGCTTGCTATGAAGATCTCAGAAGTGGGTGAGAAGAATCTCCAACTTATTTGAGTTGTCTTATTTTGACAAACCAATCTATTTAGAGAAATGTAGAGGCAATGGTTTGTGTTGTTTATACCATGGGGTGCACTTTTCTCTGATGCAAAAAAAGAACTTACTAGTGACTACTATTAGAATTCTGATTTTCTGTGATTCTTTTTTGATCCATGTTTGAATAACATCCAAATATTCCAATTGTAGACAGACAAAAATAATCAGGATTATAGTTGATATACAATGGCTAATCAACATTATTGAGAAGAAAGTTTCAATGAATAAACATACACACACGCGCACACGTGCTTTGTCTCTTGAGGGACTGAGAAATTGATTTAAATAGTTGTAAATCTACTATTACTGTCTTTAATCCTAAAACTGAAGAAAAGCCAGTGGTAAAGAATTCCTAAAAGATAGCGAATTGCTTAAAAAAAGCATAACTGCTTATAAATCGTAAGATAGTAAAATTTACTAGTGTTTTTACTGAATGTAACTGTTTTAGTCATGTTATATATTTTTATAATTAAGGGAAAACTATTTTCACTAATGGATATTTAAGATACTTATTTCCTTCATTATATACAAAATAAATGAGGCCAAATGAAACCATAAATTGGACTCTTTGGCCATGGGGTATGAGAATGGGGGTGGGGTGGTTTAGGAAATATCCCCAAAGAAACTTGACTCTACCATTGTCCTAAAGGGAAGTTCAACCTCAAATTGAAAACATTTGGGGTTTAATAAAAGGGGAGTCTGTATGTAACTGTGGTTGATTTTTGCTTTGGTAATAGACGGGAAAAAGATACCATGTGAATCCCATGTGTTACTCATTAGGCAGCAAGTAAGACTTGAAGCACAGTTACTTTGTGAGGAAGATTTCAGGCTAGCGTAAGTTATGGTCTCAGCATATGTAAGTACAAACTCTCAGGGATGGGGGGTGCTGTGCAGGAAGAAATAAAGAATCGCAGCACAGGACAGTTCTTTCTATACATGAGGTTTTGTAAGTATTTGCGTATTCTTTGGTTTGCTGGGCCCCTGTTCCTGGTAATCTCAGTGTTAAATTACATACCCACAGTCTACAGTGTTGTTACCATGAAGTGTGCATATCACTTAAAGAGTTTATTTCAATAGACAAAATTACTTTTTGGATATCAGAGTGAGTAGATGCATAAGAACAATGGTAGATAAAGGCACACATACTTAGAAATGACAATCTGCTAGAACAGATTCTCTTCTCAAAGAGAGGGTGTGCTTTGAGTAACTTCTTGAAACCATGAGCACAGTGAAGGCAGCGATCTGTGATGCTTAGGAGTGACATGAAATATCTCATTCTGGTCTACAAGATGCTTTCCTGAAGTCTGGGTTTTATTTCTCTCCTGTTGGGTACTCTTCATTTCCAATAGGTGTTCACAATTGAAATCATTGCTATTCAGTCTGATGGCTGCCTTGAAAAAACTATTTCTAGGCCAAAAAGGTAAGTTATTTGGTAATGTACTCAGCTAGCATATGTGGAACCCTGGGTTTGATTTCCAGCACCAGATGACCCAAGAATGAATGGTGGTGTATGCCTGTAATCCCAGCACTCAGAGGAGGAGGTTGAGAGAATCAAACTTGCAATATGGACTGCAGGAGACCCTGTCATAACCAAACCAAAATAAAACCAAAACCTCAAAACAAACAAAAACCTCCTGCCTCATTTAACCTTCTAGCTCTCACTCCTTCAAACTGACCCACACTCAAACAGGTAAATCTCACACCCTTTCAATTTTCCCTTTTTCCATGACTGACTGACTCTTTCCTAAAGTACTTGACAAAAAACAACCAACCAACCAACCAACCAACCAACCAACCAACCAAAGAACAACAACAATCTGCATTTCTCAAGATTGTGGAGAATCTATTGATTAATGTGTTATTTATACATATCAAATTATAGCTTGGAATGTATCAAACAGCAAATGAATAAATTGAAAATTTAAATATATAGATTTGCATCTATCTTTGTCCATTTTATAGACTGCTAAGTTAATAGTTACACTGAACTTAAGATGCTTTCTTCAACCCTCAGAATGGTAGCATTGGGTACTCTCTGCCAGATGTACGACTTTCTTTACAGGCCCCTTGAGACAGATATTTCTTCCCTTTCCCTCATCTATGAATGTGAAAGTCAAAGGACTTGCAAACATTCTACAAGAAGTAGAGTCCCAGCTATGCGTAGGTCTGGCAACGGTCAACGGCCCAGCCTTAAACACTGACTATACAAACCCCTCTAGGACATAACTCAGATATTTTCCTTATGTTGAAAGTCTTTCTAATGTCACCCTCTGGAAAAATTACAGAACAGAGTTTTCATTACGAAAAAGGGAAATCAGGAACCACAACTTTGTGTAGATGGCCAAAGTGTCCAGCGGAAAGCACAACTGTGTAGATGACCAGTATGTCCAGTGGAAGGTACTTTGTGTAGATGGCCAGTGTGTCCAGTGGAAGGTACTTTGTGTAGATGGCCAGTGTGTCCAGTGGAAGGTACTTTGTGTAGATGGCCA
>LOJH01014873.1:3253-17504 GCA_001685095.1 Ellobius talpinus
TTCTTTCTTTCTCTCTCTCTCTCTCTCTTTCCTTCCTTCCTTCCTTCCTTCCTTTCTTTCTTTCTTTCTTTCTTTCTTCTAGATCCCATTCTTTTGACAAAAAAATCAAACCATGTAACCAAGTAGACTGAAGGAAAGGAAAGGAAAGGAGGGAGAGAGGGAGGGAGGAAGGGAAGGAAGACGTCTAAGGAGAGTAATATGGCTCAGTGGGTTAGGACACCTAATGGCTTGAGTTCAATCCCCGAGACCCACAGAGGAAAGAAGAGAACCGACTTCCACAGCTGTCCTCTGCCTGTACTCACGGTCACCAGTCACGCTTGCAGATGCATGCACAAACACACACACACACACACACACACACACGTAATAATGAATAAATCTGTAGACCAGCCATGTTGACAAGAAGGAAATAGCTCTCCACAGTGGGAAACAACCCTGCTTCCGTAGCCCTCCCCTTTCATACAGCATTTTCACACTTCAGGAGCATAGGACACTTCTCCATCCTCAAAACTCAGTGTGCTGCCAGGGTAGAGGAGGAAGAGTCCGAGCCTGGATGACCAAGCCTGCTAATGCCTGGCTTTTAATAGCTGCCTAACAGTCCCACTCAAGAGGTAGACACTAGAATCACCTAGTAAGTTGATCTGGATACTTCAGGCTGAAACAACGTAGAAGGGTTTAGGTCTTCAATCCTGCTGAACTTCAGGCCTTGGAGGAAGATCAGGGGACCCAGATAGCTGGACTTCGGTTCTCAAAGGACCACCTGAGGACTGATCAGCTCTATACAGGAGATAAAGTGGCAGTGAATTGTTCCAGAGGCAAATAGGATTGGGAAAATATTACAGTAAATAGAGGTTGTTTCAAACTTTCCAGAGAAATGGGGTCTTCAAGACCAATGAAGATGGTACCCAATTCCCTCAGATTTATCTATAGGCTGAGAGACCTAGGAAACAAAGCTGTCACAGCTTTGATGAGGTCTCGGGAGAGACACTCCAGGGGTGATTTTAATGGCCAGCATTAGGGTATTGCAGGGTGAGTACCAGTCAAAAGCTCTGATCTGGAGGTAATGTACTACTCAAGGGTCTGGGCCAGAGAAACACATTCAAGCCCCTTAATCTGCTTACTGCTGGAGTGACTGTGATTAGCTACCTACCCTGTTAGTAGCCCATAATTAGGATTTGTTGGGGAGGCCTGTTCACAAAAAGGTGTCAGAGTGTCTGTCACTGAATGCCACTGATGACCATCTCCAAGAGTCAAAGGCCAGTTGTAAACAGAGGTAGAGCTTTTCTTTTCTCCTACCAGTCCCCAATAATCACACAAAAGCTTATATTAATTATAGAATGTTTGACCAATAGTTCCAGCTTATTATTAATTAGCTCTTACAACTTAAATCTACCCATTTCTACTACTGTACATTTTGTCACATGTGGGAGACTTATTGCTCCCTGGATCAGTTCCTGTGGGAGACTTACTGCTCCCTGAATTAGTTTCGCCCACCCTGTTGCGCTTGGCTTCTCCTGCTGTTCTGATCTGTCAAATACGAACTCTGCAAGGAGCTATTGCTCCATTGTTCCTGTGTTCTGAACATTCTGACTTTTCGGCATGTTGTAGTTACGGACTTTCCACCTGACCATTAGACCATGGTTAGGTTGCCTAGTAAGTTGTTTAGTTACCCATATACACAAGGAGAACTTCCTCGTTTCCCTTACCCTATATTTACCTGGATTATTCCCTTGAAGAAAACAAGACTTGATCAGAATCCTGTCTTGTCTCCATCTCTCGTGTCTCTTGTCCCATCTCATTCTCACTCCCCCTCTAGGGTCTCCATTGACTTACCCGCGGACGAGGGGGCGGTGTCACATGGCTTCATGACTTTCCCTGTTCTCTAGCACATCTTGCTTCCCCTGAGGCTGACTTACCTTTGGCCTTCCCACCTGGCCTTATTCTGCCTTGCTATAAGCCAAAGCAGATTCTTCATTAAACAATGAGAGGAGTACATATTCCCGGTGTACAGAGGGATTATCCCGCAGCAGCCAGCGTCCTAAATAGAGGTAAGAGCAATGGTGGCGCATGCCTTTAATCCCAGCACTCGGGAGGCAGAGGCAGGCGGATCTCTGTGAGTTCAAGACCAGCCTGGTGTACACGAGCGAGTTCCAGGACATCTGGCACGACACAGAGAAACCCTGTCTGGAAAAACAAAAACAAAGAACTGACTAAAGGGGTGCTTTCAAGGGGAGGGCTTTAAAGTTTACCCAAAGGTTAGAAGTTGCTCAGTGGTTAAGAGCACGGGGTACTCTTCCAATGGACCCTGGTTTGATTGCCAGCACTAACATGGTGGCTTACAACCATCTGTAACTCCAGTCTTGGAGAATTTGAGGTCCTTTTCTGGTCCCCTTGGGCACCAGGCATGGATATGGTACACTGACATGCATGCAAGAAAAGACCCCCCCAACACACACACACATGCACGCGTACTAGATTTAAATAAATAAATTTCCAAAAACAAGTATGGTGGTTGGCCTGTGACCCCAGCACTTAGGAGGGGGAGTGTCCTAGTCAGGGTGACTATAGCTGTGAGGAAGCCCCGTGACCAAAAGGAACCTGGGGAGCAAAGAGTTTATTTGTCTTATACTTTCAAGTCACTGTTCATCATTGAAGGAAGTCAGGATAGGAACTCAAACAGGGCGGGAACCTGGAGACAGGAGCTGATGCAGAGGCCATGGAGGGGTGCTGCTTACTGGATCACTCAACCTGACTTTGTATAGAACCCAGAAGCATCAGCCCAGGGATGGTACCACCCGCCACCAACCACTAATTAAGAAAATTCCCTACAAGCTTGTCTACAGCCCAATCTTTCGGAGGCATTTTCTCAATTGAGGTCCCCCCCCCCGCTTCTCTGATGACTCTACCACGTGACAAGTTGACATAAAACTAGCCAGCACAGGTAGGCAGGAGTGATGATTGGCCATGCTTGACCTTGGCAATGTAGTAGTGACTTTGAGCCCAGCCTGAGCTATGGCAGACTGTCAAAAAGAGAAAAGCTTCATGAGAGGCCAACTGGTAGCCAGGGCAGAGGTGATGCTTGAGCTCTGTCTAAGGAGCCTTTGATTCAGGGAAGTGCAAAGTACCTTAGGAAGGTACTCTACATCAGGCAATGTTCCTTTCGGTGACCTGTGTGTCTCCTCATTTCCTCAAGAGGAGCCAGTGGCCATCTCAAGTTGCCTGTTCTCACTCCATCTTTTCTCCAATAGCTTTAGCTTCCTCTTGTCTCCTCGGTTCCTTCTCTAGACCTGGATAATAGAAACAGAATTTGTTTATTTACTTTATGTGTTTGGGCACCCTAGCTTTACCTTTACATTATTTAAATACATTATATTAAATATTATGTTAATTATATATAAAATTCACACCACACACACACTCACATAAAACCCATGGATCAGCTAGCCTGGAATACATACTGAAGGAAAAAAAAAGAAACTTATTGACCTTGTTCCATGGCAGTAGGAACAGCCAGAAAATATCATGGGGTACAGCCACACCTCTTTTGGGAAAGTACTAGAATCAGGTTACTATGGGCATAGCAGGAACCAGAAGGACACTAGGAACAAGAGGAAGTAACTGGAGGTGAGTCCTCCTGAAAATGGGAAAATAAGGGAGATCCCAGAGCCAGCAAAGACGGCAAAGGTGGAGGGGAGTGGTAAGCAGAAAGCAGCCTCGAGGGAAAGGAGTCCACACCCTGCCATGATGGAGAAGAAGTTCTGATCACAGCTAGTGGGAACAAAAACATCACCAGCACTTGCTTTGGCTTTGCCTTGGCTCTCGATCCTTGGTTTCATAAACTACCAATGGGGCCAGGAGCCCACTGAAGAACAGGGAAAGAAGGGGGAAGTGTGTCCTGTTTGTGACTTCACTCTTGTTTTGGAAATACTTGAAGGAACTGAGAAAAAAGTGGGCAGAGATGACCTTCTTCATGTCGGTGAGGCAGTCAAGTTCTCATAAATAAAGCGCCAAAAAAACAAAACAAAACAAAAACAAAAACAAAAACCACTTAACTACTGTGGGACGGTGGTGGCGCACGCCTTTAATCCTAGCACTCGGGGAAACAGAGTCAGGCAGATCTCTGAGTTTGAGGCCAGTTTGTTCTATAGCGTGAGTTCCAGGATAGTCAGGGCTACACAGAGAAACCCTGTCTCAAAACAAAAACAAACAAAACGAAACAACAAAACAACAAAAAAACCCAAACAGGAAAAACCACCTAACCATGACTTAAAGTCTCAGCTGTCTTGTATGGGAAATGTGCTCAATTAGAAAAGGGGCCAGTGAGATAGTTCAGTGGGTAAAGGTACTTGCTAGAAAGCATGAGGGTCTGAGTTTACGCCAAATTGGGGCAGGCTCCAGCCACTCTGTTTACTCCCCTCCCTTCCCTAAATTTGAGCCAGGGTCATTCTAAGTCATGAGAACGGTGGATGAGGGAAGAAGAAGGCATCCAAAGGAACCAAGAAGAGGGGAGAAGAAGTTAACTGCTTTACCCACCCACATCACACCACACAGCCACTGACCACAAAGGAGCATGGGAAAGAAAAATGATAAGAGAACTTGCCTTGCCAGTAGAATATAGCAGCCTGCTTTATCCTGGACTGGTGAGATGGCTCAGTGGATAAAGACAATTTCTCCTAAACCAGACAACCTGATTCAACCCTGGGAACCCACATGGTGGAAGGAGAGAACCAACGACTCCCAAGTTTTTTGACCTCTTCAATCTCTATGGCACATACGCACGTGCGTGCGTGCATGCGCGCGCGCACACACACACACACAGAGAGAGAGAGAGAGAGAGAGAGAGAGAAACAAAATCTAGTTAAAAAAATTTTTTTAAAGAAGGTCCTTAAAAAAAATCCCTGGCAGGCCACTAAATATTTTCAATCTCAAAAAGGGACAACTAAACTAGGTTGATGGCACACACCTTTAATCTCAGCATTCAGGAGGCAGAGGCAGGAGTATTTCTGTGTGTTCAACCCCAGACTGGTCTCTATAATGAATTCTAGGCCAGCCATAGCTAGAAATATCTTGTCTCAATATTTTTAAGGAGCAAGTATGATACTTCCTTTAAAACTGCATTGCCAGGATACAGGAAGTAGGGTCCAAAACCAATTATGTGAGAGATGTCCTCAAAGATCACCAAGCTTGCTAATCCCAGGTACTTGGTGATCTGAGACGGGGGTATTGAAAAGTGTCTTGGTGTCTCAAGATGTCTCAAAGAAAGATAGGAGCCGAAATGTAGCTCGGGTGGTGTAGTGCTTGCCTGAGTCCAATCCCTATAGCAGAACGAAAATGGCCTGCAGTACCAAGTGAAGGTGGGGGCAGGAGGATAAAATTGAAGTGATTGGCTAACTAGCAAGTTTGATGCCAGCCTGAAACACATAAGACCCTGTCTCAAAACAGGGGGAGAAGGGGTGGGGGGAGCTGAAGAGATGGTTAAATGACTAGGCTGCTTTTCCATGGGATCCAAGTTTGGTTCCCATCCACTGTTAGGTGACTTACACCTGCCTATATAGCTCCTGCTCCTAGAAGCCTAACACTTCCAGCCTCAGGAGCACATACTCACAAACAGGTAAGCATACAATAAAGATAAATCTACATATCTTAAATTTTTATGTGTGTGAGTGTTTTGTCTCCATGTATGTCTGCATCACCCACGAGCTGAAGCCAGAAGAGGGTATTGATGACCCTGTGAAAGGAGGTACAGAGGGGGCTGTGCACCAGCATGTGGTGTTGAGGGTCAAACTTGAGTCCTCTGCGAGAACAGCCAGTGCAGGGGCTGGAGAGATGGCTCAGTGATTAAGAGCACTGGCTGTCCTTCCAGATGGCCGGGGTTCAATTCCCAGCACCCACAACTGTCTGTAAATTCAGTTCCAAGGCATGTGACACCTTCACCCCCATGCACATAAAATAAAGTTAAACAAAATTTTTAAAAAAGAGCAGCCAGTGCTCTCAACCACTGAGCCATCTCTTTAACCCCTAAAATAAAATCCAAACAAACAAACATGCGTGTTCTGAGACTGGTATGAAGTGGAATGCCACTGAGAAGTCATACTCCCCTGAAAGGAAGATACAGGAAGGAAAGAAGAGGTCTAGCTGGGGTGGGCTGCGGAGATGGGTGGTTTCCTGGCGTCTTGTCCTCGGTAGTCCTGTTTCTACTGTAGTAATGGCGAACTAAGATATCTACAATGCCCTTTACTGTTTTAATAGCCTGATCATAAAGGGCCAGCTTATAAATGTGAAGGGGAAGTGAGTCCACGCCCATGCCTGAAAAGACCCAAGGGAGAAATGGGCATCATGACGGTGGCTTTTTTCCACACCCTAGAATAGGCATCCAGAGAAGTTTCTGTTTCAATTTTTCTTTATTTCATCATTTTTATGCCAATACTGGAATGATTTGGAACAATACCAGGCTATTTCGACAGTCAGGAAATCCCAGAGGCTAGGAATGTAGCTCAGATTGCTTGCTTAGCAGCGAGGCCCCAGGTTCTGCCCCAGCTATGGGGTGAGACACCCCATGGCACCTGCTGGAGTTTCCCCAAATTGTCTCTGCTCGGGCATCCTCCCCGCACTGCACCCACCCAAATCTGTCCAGATTTAATTAAGGCCAAGACAGAAGCAGTGGGGTGACAGATATAGAAATGACATCTTATGACAGGAGAGGGCACAGAGTAAGGCTGAGTGAGACAAAAATCTGTCATGTGACCTTGGCGAGCTTCACCTCTGTGGGCTTGTTTATGCTGGACCTAGTCACAGAGCGGTCCACGCCCTTAACACAAGCCTGGCGGAGTGGGGCTCAGAGACTTTGGTCGCTGGTCCCAGGCCACCCTAACAGGTGTTCGCTAGTTCTCGCCCTCCCTGCGCCTTGCCCTTGGATTGGGTTTCCCCTGCTGAACCCAGGGCCTCAAAGCGCACACGGATGGACGCGCCCCAGAGCCCGACCGCATCCTGCATCCGAGGCAAGCGACCGTCCCATTGGACAGCACGGCCCTGCAGGGCCGCCCTGCAGCCAATCGTAGCCGCAGGGCGGAGCTTTGCCTGACGCGCGCTGGGGGCTCGGGCGGATGCTTTAGCTCCGCTGCTCAGTCCAGCCTGCTTGTATTCCAGCGTCGGCAGTGACCATGCAGGAGCCGCTGCTAGGATCCGAGGGTCTGGACTATGACACCTTCCCCGAGGCGCCCGCGTCGCCGAGAGAAAGGACGCGGGCCGGGTGAGAGTCGCAGGGTGTGGGGGGTGGGAGGTTGGAATGGCCTTATCTCCAGTAGGCTGTCGGCACACATCTTGGGCTGCCACTGACTTCTGGTGAGTGGCTACCAAGAGTCATCTGGCTCTTTCTAACCGCATGCTCGCAAGTCCTATTTAAAGAGCTGATCTACCATAGAGAAGTGACCTTCTAAAGGAATAATGGGTGGGGACCTATCTGTCACGGACAGGGAGAGGATGAGGGTCTTGCCTGAGATTACAGAGCAAGTTTTGGGCAGCACAGCAGGAAAGAGAACCCATGACCCCTTTTCTGGAGAAAAAGGGGCCCCACCCCCAGCTGACACCATGGGGATTTCCTAGAGCCGTTGCTCAGGCCTCAGGGAGGTACCAACTTGACTGGCCCTGGACCCAGGCTTCTCCCTGCTATCTGCTGAGCTGGATGACCACGAGGCTCAGGGAAGGCAGCAGTCTGGGAACCGAGGATCCAGTTAGAGGACTTGACCCTGGTCCTTTGGTTCCACCCCATCCCCCACCAGGGTCTTGCAAAACAGAAGGGTGTTCCTGGCCACCTTTGCTGCTGTGCTGGGCAATTTCAGCTTTGGGTATGCCCTGGTCTACACATCCCCAGTCATTCCTGCGCTGAAGCTCTCTTCTGACCCAGAACTACACCTGGACAAAAAGCAGGCATCCTGGTTTGGGGTGAGACCTGTTCTCTAAGCCAGGTGGGGTAGTAGGGGAGCATGGACCCACTCAGCCTGTTTACCACAGAGAACTAAAATCCTTTAGCCTTGGCACCTCCCCTAAAGCCTCCCTCACACACTCCTGTCTGCTAGTGGTGATAGCAAGACCCATGAGGAAGTGACATCCTACAGAGATGCGGGGAGGGGCTGATTCAGATTTCCCAAGAGCATACCCAGAGCCAGGCTGCCACAGCAGAGCTGACATCTTCCTGGGTGTCTGGAGGCAGGAACACCAGGTGCCAGAGGGATGAGAGGTGTCATCTGGAGAAAGACATAGTATGGCCAAGTAGAGAAGAGCCCAGGAGCCCATTAGATGTCAGTTGACCCTTAGAACTGCAACTTGACAACCAAGCTGGAAAGATTCAGGGTTTCTTGAGCATTTCAAATGGGGTGGGCACGTGCAGGGAACACACAGCTCAGATACTTGGTGAAACAGTTTTACTCCTGGGGTCAACCTGTGCTCTCCCATTACACAGCTGAGAAACTGAGGTGTAGACAAGCCAAGCTGTGTGTCCTGGTCCCACTGCTCATGAGTAACAGAGTCCAGGAAAATCCCTTATTCTCCAGCAACTCCAATGACCCCCAAATCTTAAGTCACAGTTCTCTTGGGTAGAGTGGGAGCTATGGGGGACGCCGTTAATCTCAGGACTTGGGAGGCGGAGGCAGATGACTGTTTTTGAGGCCTGTGTGGACACTCCTGAGCTGAGCCACTGTGGACAGGTGGCCCCCCTGCACCTCTAGAGCAGAACAGTAGTTGTGACACCCTCCCATACTGTTGTTCACAGGCTGCTGTGCACTCCGACAGGGGGCTCTCTACCGATGAATGCCTGCCTTCTGGGTCAGCCCTGGGGGAACTATCTCTAGGCTCTGCTGAGGGTGAGAACACTTAAGGCCATTGTATCTTCTTGCACCCCTGCAGTCCGTGTTCACCTTGGGTGCCGCAGCTGGGGGCCTCAGTGCTATGGTACTCAATGACCTCCTGGGCCGGAAGCTCAGCATCATGTTCTCGGCTGTCCCCTCAGTCATTGGCTATGCACTCATGGCTGGTGCCCGTGGCCTCTGGATGCTCCTGCTGGGGAGAACGCTGACGGGCTTTGCCGGGGGACTCACTGCTGCCTGCATCCCGGTAAGGCCGGATGTCTCCACTGCCTCAGGGCTGTTCTGGGCCACCCCTGCCTCTGAGCCTTTGCTCAGTTGAGTGTGTGGGATCTCCTACATTGCCCAAGGAACATCACCTCCCTCCACCAAAGAAGCTGACATCATTGTCACCAAAAGCTTCCTATCCTGTGTTTTGACCTCAGTTCTATGCATTGCTCAACTGAAGAAAATCTGCGTTGAGCAAGGGATGTGAAGGGAAGTTCCTGCCCCCGCCCCCCCAGCCCCAACTGTTTACCTCATGCAGTACTCCCTACAGACACCTGTCCTCTGGCCAAACCCAGAGGGAAAAGGGGTCACTAAGAGAAATACAGGCACCTGACCTGAATACCCTGGTCTTGGTTGGGTCCCAGCGTCATAGTCCATCTGTGTGTCTGCCTCCCTACCCCCACCCTATGCCCATCAGAGCTGAGTGCTAGGGAAAGGGAAGGTCAGAGCTATGGTTAGAATAAGTCCCCTGCCAGTTTCTCCAGGCTCCCAGGCCCCTCTCTCACCCCAATGGGCCCAGAAACATGCATTTCCACTAAAGCCCCAAGTGGAGGCATGTGTCTTGCAGGTATATGTGTCTGAGATTGCACCCCCTGGTGTTCGTGGGGCTCTTGGGGCCACACCGCAGCTCATGTCCGTGTTTGGATCCTTGTCTCTCTATGCCCTCGGCAAGTATCATCCTGCAATTCAGCCTGCAGGTTCTGGAGATGGGGGGGGTAGAACTCTCCCTGAAAGAACCCAGCACTGATAGGCAGGACATCTGGCTTCCTAGCCCCCATGGGTACCACATCTCTGAGCAGTGAGGCCTGTTCTACAGCAGGAGTCTCAAACCACCTTCCCACAGTACTAAGGTTGTCTAGTATCCTGTCAGTCATGAGGGAAGCCCATACAGGAGCTTGCCTGCCTGAGTGATGGGGGTGAGAGCCCCATGCCCAGCCTGCCCTACCCTCTCCCATTATACTGTAAGAAACTCACTCTAGAACCAGGGTCCAGGCAATCCCTGCAGCCCCTCATTGCCTGTACTACAGAGATTTGGGCAATCGGGAGGCTTGGCCAGGAGAGCAGTGAGGTTACTCAGAGGCCCCAGCCCCTCACTAAAGCCTCTCTCACCAGGTCTTTTGCTGCCTTGGAGATGGCTTGCTGTGGCCGGGCAGGGGCCTGTCCTCATCATGATCTTGCTGCTTAGTTTCATGCCCAACTCGCCTCGCTTCCTGCTCTCAAAGGGCCGGGATGAAGAGGCACTGCAGGCGCTGACCTGGCTGCGAGTGGACTCTGAGGTCCACTGGGAGTTTGAGCAGATCCAGGACAATGTGCGGAGACAGGTGCAGCATGGGTGGGGCTGACTGATGTGAGCCCAGCACGCAAGGCTGTCTGTGGCCTTGGACATTCACTGGACCTCTTTGAGCCTGACTGCCTTTCCTCAGAGTGATTCTTCCCAGTGTGCAGAGCCCAGGCAGTCTCCTGTGGCTGGGTCTCTCTTGGAAGAGGGGAGGAAGTCTCTCTTAGACCCACAGGTGCCAAGATAGGGTGGCCAAAAGGCTGGAGAGCCTGACACAGCCCCTCAGCAGCAGCTTTGTGTTCCAGAGTAGTCGAGTGTCATGGTCGGAGGCCCGGGACCCCCGTGTGTACCGGCCTATTCTCATCGCAGTCCTGATGCGCTTTCTGCAGCAGCTGACAGGCATCACGCCCATCCTCGTGTACCTGCAGACCATCTTCGACAGCACGTCTGTGGTGCTGGTGAGAAACACACACACACACACACAGAGACATACACACACATCCCGGCCAGCACTGCCCAGAGTCCCGTGAGGCTGCTGAGAATACAAGGAGGGCAGCCAGGGAGCAGGGAGTTAGGTGACGGAGACCTGGACACTTCTGATTCACACCCTGCCTCAATTACATTTTCCTCAAGGGAAGCTTAAGTGTTTTAAAATATACAAATTAACGAAGGAAAACAATTTAATAGAACGTGGACCTCTTGGGACCATAGCCCCGGGCTCAGATCCCAGGAGGGGCCTGTGAGGTCCCCGAGAGCCCAACTCCACCCCCACGTTCTTCCTGCAATGAGGTTTGAAGATGAGGATGACTCAGATCCACCATCACTGCCCAGCCAGGGTCTGTGCCCACTAGGACTAGTAGTAGGCATAGTGTATTGTACTGGGGAACCCCCCAGTAAAGGGTCGGGTGCAGAGAAAGTACCTAGGGCTTGGTACTTGTGATGGCTCAAGGCAAAAAGGGACAGTGACCCTGGACTTAGCCTGAGTACCCTGACATGAATTAGGGTCGGGGCAGGACACAGAACAGGTCTCTCAGCCCAATGTCTTGCCCCCAGCCCTCCCAGCAGGATGCAGCCATAGTGGGTGCTGTGAGGCTTGTGTCTGTGCTGATTGCGGCTGTCACCATGGACCTGGCTGGCCGGAAAGTCCTGCTCTATGTGTCAGGTGAGTGTCCCAAACTTTGATGTTTGCCTCTCGCTCCTACAGCCACTGGGTAGACTGTAGTCTTTGGGCCATACCCAAGCTTCCCTAGCACACGGTAGCTGCTCCAGACAGATCTGCCAGAGCTCCAAGAGCAAGGGAACCCACCCACCTAGCTCAGGGCTGGCAAGAGACCCCGAGCTTGTCATTCTGTGTTGGGGTGGGAGGACTGCCCCTTTTACAAGCCAGCCTTGCTGCCCAGAAAGAGGTGTTGTGGGGCTCAGAAAGGGCCTCAAGCTTGGTCCTGAAGTGCCTGTGTGTCCACAGCATCCGTCATGCTTGTTGCCAACCTGACGCTGGGGCTGTACATCCA
Source organism: Ellobius talpinus (assembly GCA_001685095.1). Classification (NCBI taxonomy): domain Eukaryota; kingdom Metazoa; phylum Chordata; class Mammalia; order Rodentia; family Cricetidae; genus Ellobius; species Ellobius talpinus. The sequence continues at coordinate 15,169 of LOJH01014873.1, forward strand.
CTTTGGCCCAAGGCCTCTGACCCCCAACAGCACTCTGGGACTGGAGATCATGACCTTGGGGGGCACAGAGCAGCCCCCAGCTACATCCTTCAATTATCTCACTCTGATACCCCTACTGGCGACCATGCTCTTCATTATGGGTAGGAACACCCTGGCAGTGGGGACACCTGGGATGAGCTGTTTGGGTGGGGGCACAGGGTTCTATTACTGTCCTGGTTTGCCTGAGGGGTTGGGGAATTGGAGAATAGGACCTCCTTACAACCCAAGAGACACAGGCAAGACAGCTTGAGGGTCCCCAGGGCTTGAGCCCAACTGCTCCCCTCTTCCGGACAGGCTATGCCATGGGCTGGGGGCCCATCACCTGGCTCCTCATGTCTGAGGTTCTGCCCCTGCGTGCCCGTGGTGTTGCCTCAGGGCTCTGTGTGCTGGTCAGCTGGCTTACAGCTTTCGTCCTCACCAAGTACTTCTTGCTGGCAGTGGTGAGTGTTTGGCCCCTGGACTCCCAGCGAGGTTTCTCCATTAGCAGTCTTCCTTCACAGGCCCTTTAGAGGCTAAGAGTGGCCAAGTGATAGCACAGCCATGACAAGAAACAGGAGCACACTGGGGTGTTTGTGGGAGTCAAGTTACCTCCCAGCCCAGGGATACAGCCCAGATCAGCTGAACTGTCTTGACCTGCTGGATGCTAGGCTTCTCCAGTGTAACCCTGGTACCTGATTATAGCATGGTGAGGTCCCTCCTAAATATACCTAGCTCCCAGGTCTGCCAGCCAGCGGACCCTAAAAACACCTGAATGCTGGCCAGCTCCAGACTCTATCAAGGCAGTCCAGCTGGGTCAGCATAAGCCAGAACCTGCTCTCCTCCCTCAGTGACTGAGGTTAAAAAGAGGAAGGTTGACACACAAGCTGCCCACCAGGCCCTGTAGGCAGCCTAGAGCTTGGGTGTGGTACCTTAGACAGCAGAGTTTCCAAGAATGGCTGAGGACAGTTTGGGGATAGTAGGGAAGGCCGGGAGGTTTCAGAGCAGAGCAGTGGCCAGATGAAGGCCACCCCACAGGCTGCCAGTACTGGCTGAGTCCATGAAATTCTGGCTGGGGGCTGACTCCCTCCCCAACTCCCCACTGCAGAATGCCTTCGGCCTCCAGATGCCTTTCTTCTTCTTCTCGGCCATCTGCATGCTCAGCCTGCTCTTCACAGGCTGCTGTGTGCCTGAAACCAGGGGCCGCTCGCTGGAGCAGATCGAGGCCTTCTTCCAAACCCGCAGGATGTCCTTCAGACCCTAGTCAGGGGCCTGGCTCTAAGGGACCAGATCATCCAGGCCAGGCCTTTGCGCTGGCCACAGATTCACACCTGCAACCAGGAACAGCAGCATCCCTGCCATCAGCCAGAATGCAGAACACGTTTCCACCTGCGGACAGGCAGTTCACCAACTATGGGCTGGTAGGCCCCAGCTCAGGCAGTCTGCGGTGCTGTAATACCTCAACTGAGACCTGCAGGGGGAGCAGACAGCCCAGCCCCAGACTGAGCAAAGGCTGAGCCCAAGGACAAGGCCGTCAGGGGACCTGGCGCTTAGTTTCTCACTCCTACAAGGGACACTTCCCATGCAGGGCCACGTTGAGAACAGAACAGGGCTGGAGGTGGCAAAGTGGCTCTGTACAGGGACATCATCACATCATGCTGTTCTGATCAGCTGGCCATGGGAGGGACAGGGTCTTGCACTCACAAGGGTCTGGATACCTTGGGAGGAACACTGGGCTTCCAAAGGCCAGAGTACAGGACCCATTCCAACTTTTGGATACCTCTAGTCTGAAAACTTCACTGTTTTTCAAAATAAAGGAATTCGGCCTGCTGCCTCAGGGAGGAAAGGGGAGCGGGATCTATTCCAGGAGCTCCCTACCCCAGCAGCCAGGCTACCCAACTCAGCCCAGACTGCCAGGGCACTCTGGACGTGATCATAGTGCAGAGAAAGCAGCAGCCACCGTGGGGTTGAACGCCAGCTCACCCTCTACAGATAGGCTACTCTGAGACCCTGTGAGCAGGCTCGGGCCAGGCTCAGCCCAGCAGGTGTCGTAGACAGGGTCTCCTTGCCAGTCGTAGGCACTGAAGACAGAAGGTGACAGGTAGACTGTGCATACCAACTATAGCCTTGCTTTACTCCAAATGTAAGCTAACCAACAAACAAACCAGGGGGTGGGTGGCAAAGGGAGCCACAGAAGACAGTCAGACACAGGCAATAGGGGGGCCTAGTCTGGGTTAGAGAGTGCCTGTGTGTGCTCAGAAGCAAAGCAATGGGCTCCAGAGCCACCGTAATTCCAGGAACCTCAGGATGTAAATGACTGT
>LOJH01014874.1:0-23813 GCA_001685095.1 Ellobius talpinus
AGCTGAGGGGAGCCGCCGACTAGAGCCGCCGTCCGGCTCCCCGGCCCCCCAAACAAAGGACCCGCCGGGTCCTAGTGCCCGCCTGCTCAGACACCTTCTCGCCTCCGGGTCCTAGCGCCGGCGCATCGCTTGCTGCCCACCCTGCCCACCTCTATCTCTGCGGGTACACAGTACCCGCCCCCACTTTACTTGCCTTTACCTTTCGTCTTGTGCGCTGGCCTCCAACTCCCATCCGTCCTGCACCTGCTTTGGTTCTACCCATCTGCAACAGTCCTCTCCACGTGTTTCCCACGCACCCCACTTCTGTGACCCCCCTCCCCACCCCACCCCCTTGATCCTTAGCCTTTTGCCCCGCACCTTAGCTTTTTACCACGTTTCCCAGCCTGGTGCAGTATTCGTGAGTTCCCCCCCGCTTTAGTTCATCCATCCATCCTCCATCCATCCATCCATCCATCCATCCATCCATCCATCCATCATCCTCCCTACCTCCCTCCAGTTCATCCATCCATGCCTTCAAGCCTCCATCCTTTCCTGGGCCTCTTGCCCTGCCCCTTGGCTCTCTCCCTTGACCCGTATTTTCTGTAGGCCCTTTGAGTGCCTTTGGTGAGCAGGCCTGCAGCCCCTTCTGATCTTTGTCTCCTGGGCCCCAGGGAGCACCTGGCCTCGTGGCCTTTCGGGGTGACAACAAGCATCACACCCCTGAAGAAGTTTGCAAGTGAGAAGAGGTGGAGGAGGAGATGGCTCTAATGACACTTGTTCTCTTTTGAGACAACTGACTTCCAGCTCTGTTCCCTCATTCTCCACACTTGGATTTAAGGGACTTAGAAGAGTAGGAGCTGCCCCTTGTCTTTTGCATGCCTAACCCACTACCACTCATGTCTGGGTGTTACTATTGCCAATCATCATCTCATCCCAGAAAGGGGCAACTCCTTAGTGAGCATTAGAGAGCCAACCTAGAAGGGAGTCCAGGCCACCCTTGGACAGCCCCATGTTGAGTGGGCTAAGATGGGGCCCTTGTCAGGGTCTAGGTGCACTGAGAACCGGAAGTGGAGTCAGACAGATTTGGTGACTCAGAATTGATTTCCCCCCCCAAGGGACAGGGAGGGGGCTTAGAGGAGGGGGGTGAGGAGTGAGGTAGGGGGATGGGGAAAGAGCTGCTTTGCACAGCTAAGATGTTTTTGTCATTAACCCAGAAACTGAGGTACAAGGGCAACCCCTGGACAAAGCCCCCCTAAGAAGGGGAGGGGCTTGCGTAGCTGATCAAGGAGACTTTGAAGATGCCAAAGGGTCCAAAGACAGCAGTTTCTCTACTCTATGGCCATCCTATCAGTGCAGGACCTGAGAAGCTGAGTGTAACTTTGATGATACTATGGTAACTTGGGTGGAGCAAACTGAGTTTATGGGGGTGGGGATCTGGGAGGGTACTTGTCTGGGATGCCACAGAGTAGCAGAAAGGACCCATGTAAGCAGTCTCAAAAAGGGACTCAGGGACGTGTAGAAAAATTTTAGAACCATTTCCCTTTTAATTGGGGAAGCAAGACCCAGAAAAGAGGCATTTACCCAGAGTTACCCACCTAGTCAGCAGTGGAGCCCTGTACCGTACCTGGGAGTGAAGGGTCTTTATTCTTCTTAATGGGGTCGTTTCATCTCAGAGGGGCACATGAAGGAAAAATGGGCACTTGTGAATGACCCATTGACAGTTTCTCCAGGAACTCTGAGTGCTTGTCAGGGAGTGTGGGCTTCATACCACTGGGCTACAGGCCCTGCTGGGTGGTGGGAAGGAGATGGGCCTTCTGAGCTGTGCTTCTCCTCCAGGGGCTGAACTGGAGGAGAGTAGCAAAAACATGAAGAAGTTGGACGCCATGACCCTCATTAAAGAAGGTGCGAGTCAACACACATAGGACTGGAACTCAGGGAAAACTGGGCCACCTTTTCCCTTTCACTGGGGGAGGTAGCTTGAAGCAGCAAGACTGCCGGGGAAGCCTCATTTTGATAGGTCTGAGTCGGCCAGTCAGTTGTCCTGGCTCCAGTGACCTGTTGTTGGAGACCCTAATCATAGGTGGTTGGTGACCACGTACATGAAATCCCATGCATCTGGGGTCTGGTTAGATGGGCCTGCAGAAGCTGGGAGCGTCCAGCAGAAAAGCCTGTTGTGTGTCAGCTAGAAGGCAAGAGTGCCTTCCGAGCAGTGGGGTGAGCGTGCTCTTTGATCTGGAGAAATCCTGAGTCCTTAACCCCAGTGATCAAGGCTTCTGTCATTGCAGACATGTCCATCTTCGGGCACTGCCCCGCCCATGACGACTTCTATTTGGTTGTGTGTAACCACTGCAGCCAGGTGGTGAAGCCTCAAGCCTTCCAGAAGCATTGCGGTGAGGGGTGCTCCAGGGAGGTGATGAGGGGACAGGAAGGTGGCACAGGGAACTCTTAGGACAGTGTCAGTTGGGAGGTCATGTGGGGTAAAGGAAAGTGGTGCTGGGACAGCTTGAGGGTTGTAGGTGTCGTGATTATTCTTTGAACAAGCTTGTAGCATCCAGTAGAATTCAGAGGTTCAAGAAGCTTGGTCTAGAAGTTTGAATCTTGAAGGCTCATTTTTGAATGGGAAGGAGACAGATGCACAGCCCAAGCTCTAGCACTTCGGGCGTGTAAAAGAATTGGTGGACTGATTAGGAGATTGGGGGAGGAGGCAGTCAATACCACTCACCTCAGTTGCTCTCTCCACCTCCTGGTGACAGAAAGAAGACATGGGCCCCTCAGCAAGCTTTATGCCCGGGCCCCACCCCCACCTCCAGCCCCTGCCAGCTCTCAGAAATGCCATGTAGTGAATGGGCAGGGCCCAGCTTGTAGAGCCCCAGGTTCTACCAAAACCTCCTCCAGGGAGAAGGGCCAGGGGTCCCGGAGCCGTGGCCATCAGCCTCCTGAAAAGACCCAGAAGGACAACCTCTGGTAAGAGGCTAGAAAGCCCCAGAGACTAGCCCTGACCCAGGGAAGGGTTGACACAGCCCTGGGTTGCAGGATACTGCTCATAGCAAGAAATAGCTAACCCAACTGCAGTTCCTTTCCATATATTCCAGGGAACATGGGCTCCCCATTTTTCCACGCCTCTCTTGGAGCCCACCCAAGTTCCAGAGCTAGGGAGGAGATGGCTCTGGGCTAGAGTCCAGACCCCAGTCCCAGCCTCCCCACCTCCCAGCCCATACCCTCTCTCCACGTGTAGCCTTTTCGTGCCTGTGGTGAATCTGGAGAAGATGTCCAGTCTCCCGAAGCCTGATGGACAAGGAGTCAGGGTGGCTCCACCCTCTGCTTTCCTCAGTCAGCCAGGAGGCCTCCCCAAGGACTCCCTTGGAAAAGTCCCCACGGCCCCCTCTCCTAAAGATCCTCCTGGCAGAGAGAACATCGAGTTAATCCCTGGTGAGGGCTCCAATCACCGGGCCGAAGGCAGCCCCCCGGAGAAGGAGCCCAGTGGAGCCAGGCTGCCTCCTAAAACCCACCGAAAGATGGCTCGTGAGTAGTTATAGACATGAACTCAGAAAAGTGGAGTGGAGACTTCATTGGGCTTATTTGTTCATGGGCCAGAAAGGTTTGAGGTCAGGAAGGAGTGGACCTGACTAGGTCTGGCCATTACAGCTTACAGGGTAAAGAAACCCCATTACCTCCTGCCCTGCTTGTCCAGGAGGCTTTGCTGCTCCAGATGTCTGAGCTAGCCTGAGAGACCCTGTGCCCAAGTCAGCAAAGTCACTCATTCTCCCCTTGGGCTCTTGACCATTCTCTCCTTTCTCACATCCCATAGCTGGTTTTCCTGGCATCTCAGATGCCTGTGGCTGCTTTTGCTTCTTGGTATGGGCTGCCCTGCTTTGGGCTGCTAGTATTCTAAGAGTGCCTGGACCAGGGATGGGGCTGAGGTAGTTTATGCCCAGCAGGTAGCAAGACCTGAGGGTGAGGCTCTCCAGCCTTAGTCCTGCTGTTTCTTGGGCCCTTTGGACTGAAAAAAAAAATGAACCTGAGATTCATTGGAACCTCTTTCCCCACAGGTAAAGAGTTTGACCTCAACAGGCAGTGTGGGGTCATAAATCCAGAGACCAAGAAGATCTGTACGCGACTATTGACCTGCAAGGTAACCCCATCCCTCTGCATGGTGATGGGGGGCAGCATTACACGGAATTCTGGAAAGGAGCATTCAGAGGTTATTGGAAACTCAGTTCAGGGAATGGGGCTAGGCATACACCAGGAAAGGGGAGAAAAGGCTTCCCATGGTGGACACAAGGTAGGATCAGTGGATAGGGAATACCTTCAGATCTCCTTACCCAGCAGAGAGTTTCGGCCCCATGAGAGAGTAAAATGGACACACAAACACCTCCACCCATAACACGCACACTCTCTCATGGTCAAAGGCCGATACCCTCAGTCCTGCTCAGATTACACCTCCCTACCATTCTCCCTGCCCTGTTCTAGATCCACTCAGTGCATCAACGCAGGGAGGTCCCAGGCAGGACCAAGGACTTTGATGTGCTAGTGGCTGAACTGAAAGCTAACTCTCGCAAAGGAGAATCCCCCAAGGAAAAGAGCCCAGGGCGAAAAGAACTGACTCTCGAGCGCCCCTCCCAGGAGCTTCCCTCCGCCATCCAGGGTGCAGCCATAGCAGCTGCCCCCAGCAGCACCTCTGCTCGGTCTAAGCAGGCCTATCCATACTGTGCACTTCCCAGGTATGTACAGAGTCTTTACCCTACCTAGCTTGGGGGTACTCAGTCCCTAAGGTGTCAGGGAGCCTTGGAGGTAGGCCTAGGGTGTTCTGGAGATGTGCTCACTTCCCCTAAGCATTGGGAAGGTAACTAGAACCCTACCAGTGGTGTGAGGCAGGTGACTGTCGTATTTCTGCCCAAGCACACTGCAGCACTCCAGTCTCTGTGAGGTATGCCAGATACATTACCCGGGATATGAACTCTTTTATTCAGCTACTCCCATGGGTTAGCACTTGTCATCAGGGAGCTAAACGGGCCAGGGCCCTGGGTGAAGCAGTTCTACTGTCCCCTTTGTGTGCAGAGCCTGCCTTATGGAAAGAACCTCAAACACACCTCCGCCTGTAGCAGGAGGGGTGGACATGGGGCACAGACTGGGCTCCTAGACAGGCTCACGGGAGAGGGTGAAAAAGAGGAGGGTTGAGGGAGTTGACTAGGCTGAGCGGTGCGGGGTGTAGTTAAGCTGGGAAGATTTTGCTGAGTAAGTAAGTCTGAAGCAGATTTTCTCCCTGAAGAGGCAAGGCCAAGGAAGGGGCTGGGGAGAGAATCCCTTGGAAGCTGTGGCCCTTGGTTCTGTCTCTCACTTAGTGAGCTATATTGTACTTTCCTGTCCTTTCCCAAGCCCTTCTTCTTCCTCTGAGTGCCCTGACTGTCTGAGCATGGACACCCCCACTCTGATCCTGCATCATCCACATCATCCTCGTGTCCCTTTGGCCCTTCCAGGTCCCAAGCCTCCTCTGAGAGTGAGGTGGATGATGAAGGTCCCTGTGGTGGTGATGGGGATCCAGGCCTGTTCCCTTTTCCTCTGCCCCGGGGTGGGGCCCAGGCCTCCAGCGAGGAGAGTGAGGAGGAGGGGGCATCCGATGACCTCCACCTTCCCCCTGACTGCCATTATGCAACCCGGCCCCCTAGGCCACAGGCGGTAAGGACACAGGACAGGGAGCTGGGATGGAGGGTGGCTAAGTCTCGTAGGCAGATGTATCTCAGGTTCTACCAACCATGTTCTTTCCTCTGCCTCCAGTTTTGCACATTTGGAAGCCGGCTGGTGAGCCCAGGATGCTATGTGTTTAGCCGCCGGCTAGACCGGTTTTGCTCAGCACTCAGCTCCATGCTGGAACGGCACCTCAGCTCACACATGTGGAAGTGAGTTTTGTGGACTCAGAACTTAATTTCTCAGGCTTTAGTATCCTTGGGCTTCAGAAGCCCCAGTCTGGTGTGCTTTGGCTGATTGCTAAGAACCCAAATTGGGTGTGGCATGACCGCGTGAGACTTGGTAGCCTGGAGGAGGGCATGGATGGGTGGTCGGGGTCAATCTAGATTCTTACCCATCACTTCCAGTACCTTTTAAGTAATGTAGCATGGGGAAATGCCCAAACTGAGACCAAAAATGAGATTGTTAATGGGTCTGCCTGTTAGTTCTTATGTCTTGTACTGATAGGTCATTCCTTCTCTTGTGCCTTCCTCGGCTCTTAGTTCCAGTGTTTCCCAGCAGGGGGCAGCAGCTTTGGGGCTTTGCTGGCCATCTGAAGGTGCAGAGACTGGTGTACATTAGGGAGGCCCTGGAGTTTGCTCAGTATCACAGTGAAGCTCTCTCTTTGCTGCAGGAAGATCCCACCAGCGGCTGAACCTCCATCCCATCTTGTCAGTCCCTCCTTAGCTGATCCCCTGAGTCCATCCTCTATGGGCAGCTGCCCCCGACTCCCAGGCCCATCCCCCCGACTTGCCTGCCCAGCATCCATACCCCCCATGAAGGACAGCCTTGTCCCTAGCTACCCTGCAGGTTCCCCCAGTGTAGCAGCTGCCTGCAGCCAGGCAGAGTGCATGGGCGGTAGCCAGGCTATTACCTCACCACTGCCTGCCAATACTCCATCTCCATCCTTCAGCAAGATGCCACCTTCCAAGGCCAGCAAGTCGTCCAAAAGCAAGGAAGGGGTGGAGATGGAGGCCCCTTCTCGAAAGCGGAAGTTATCCCCTGGCCCTACCACTTTCAAACGGACCTGCATCCTGGAGCCTGCTGGAAAAGGCAAACCCTCTGGCTGTCGGGGTCTCTCAGCCAAGACTAAAACAACCCTGGGCATGGGGCTTAATGGAACAGTGGGGCCAAGAGTGAAAAGAGCAGGTCCCCTGGACTGTCGAGGTTCCCCTCACTCATCCCCCATACCAGTCAAGGCTTCTCAAGTAGAGAACCGGGGAGCAGCTGGACACCCAGCTAAGGTCCTGCCAACCAACTGCCTCTCAGAGGAGGAGGTAGCCAAGAAGCGGAAAAACCTGGCCACTTACTGTCGGCCAGTCAAGGCCAAGCACTGTCAGGCTGGTGTCCCTCCTGATGGGACCTGCTCTGTTCGTCGTAAGAAACCAGGCCCAGCCCTGCCCTTTGAGGAGAAGTGCTCTACACTGAAGGTACCAGTCCAGCATGGGCAAAGGGGTCAGGAGGGCTGAGGCTGAGGAACACAGTAGGTACGTGACGTGGAGAGGGTGCTAAGGAGATGGCTTCAGAAAAGGGAATAAAGGGGAAACTGAGAACTCCTGGGCCATCTAGGCTAGGGAGAGGTCGGTCAGCTGTTTCCATGGTGACCCCAGCTTCTGCCTGAGGGACCTTTCCTTTGCCCAGCCTCCTCCTTTGGGCTTAGGACATGCTGTCCCATCCCACCTTTACTTGTGCTTCAGTCTGAGGACCATTTCTTCTTGAGCCATCTATGGCCTCCCTCCAGGACTTGGAGCTACTCTTCCTAAAGGGGAAGGGAGTTTGGGTCCCAGCACCCTGAGTAGCTGATAGGTGGGCTGCTGTAGTTGTTTGGTTCTTCCTCTGGCTTAGGACATCAGAAAGAAAGTACTCAGTTTAAGGTCCACAAAGTCATTTCGGATTATAGTAGATTGTCCAGGTTTCTAGTAAAGCTTGCACTTAGGTTTATTTACCTTTTCTGTTGGAGGGTGCTTTCATCTATCCCTGTGATCTCTGTAAGGAGGGATTTCTGGGAGGTGAGACGGGATCATAGGCTCTTGATTGAGGAACGGATCAGGCGCATGCTCACTGTCCTGGCACCTATGAGGGAAATCTGATAGTTGGTAAAGGACCTGCCTCTGTGTGTACAGGTGTGTGTATGTGTGTTCTCCAGGTTCGCTACCCAGTCTGCCTCTGTTAGGCTAGCATTCATTTTCCCCTTGCTTAGTCGTATTTATCAGGTCAGCCGAAGGAATTCAAGGGTTAGCCCAGATGTTCACAGGGAAGGATACTAGGTAGGCCCCTACCCTGACCCTGTCTCTTACCTCTTGTCTTCCTGCAGTCAAAAGCCCATTAACGAGAAAGTGCCTGCCCACTGCAACGGAGCCGCCAGCACCTCCTCCCCTCGAGATCCGGGCCCCAGGCTGCTGCCGCTTTTTATAACTTTATATTATTTTTTTTAAGAAAAAAAACTTTAAAATACCTCAAGACTGTCTCCCTGTTCTGTTGCTGCTAAGAAAATATAAAAACAGAAACATAGAAAAGGATGAAAAATGATGTAGCTAAATGAGTGTCTTTACTCTCCCCAGCCCCGTCCCAAGAGGCTGAGATGATAAGCAGTACACACTCACGCACATGTGCACACACACAGGGCATACAACCTGGAGCTAGTGTCAATGGGCATCTCCTTCCAGAGAGGATGAGAAAGCATATGGCCCTGAATGAGCCAGGCATCCCAGAGAGACAACTCTGGCTCCTCTGGGAAAGGAAACAAGGAAGGGAGGAAAGTCACACTTTTGACTCTGCCCTGGAGTTTTTGTCCTGAGGGTTTGTGGTAGTTTACAGCCCTTTTCTGATTTTCTAGCAACTCGGTTTCCATCCCTCTACAGATTATTTCCTCGGTCTCTTTGGCTGTTCTTGCCCTTCCCACTTCTAAACGCAGCCTTAGTTTGTCAACCATGTTGAGGTTGAACTTGATGATAACTGCTCTAGAAGTCCTGGCCCGCTTTTTTTTTCTTTATGTGTGTGTGGGTATGTGCATGTGATGTCTGTAGAGGCCAGAAGTGTGGGATCCCCCAATCTACTTCCAGTAAGCTGTGAACCCCGGGACATGGGTGTTTGGGTCCTGTGCAAGAGACTTACTAGTTCTTAACCACTGAGCAATCTCCCCAGCCCCTGCCTGAACTGAGTTTGCCCTGAAGAACGGTGTAAAGCTTCTCTCAAATAGGCTAGACCATACCTTTTTGGAGGTAATAGTGTTACAGAACTTGAGGTTTTGGGGGGCCCTAGTTCCTCTGGAACACCTCGCTCCAGCTGCACAGCTGGTGTAAAGGTGACAAAAACTGCAAGTGCCTCAGGTTTTTGTAATATCTTATGGGGGACAACTACTCCTGTAAATAGGGATTAGACTATGTCTTTCGGTTCTCATTTTTTAATTCATCAGATTTGGGTCACTATGTTTTGGCTTTGTCTTTTCGTTTATGTTTAGGCAGGGAAGAATCTTGTACCTGAACAAGCTAGAAATGTCTACAGAGTGAGCAGCCAGGGGAATCCAGTACTTCTGGAAAACTGCTCAAAACACTGGGTCACGCTCTTGGGTCAGCTCTTGGGTTTCGCTGATATCAGTTGCTACGGATGTAATTTTCACAGGCTGCTTGAGATATCCTTGTAGATACAAAAGTAGAAATGAAGGTGGCTTGGGAGCTCGGTTAGGTCAATGGAGGTTTCCGGGAGCCGCCCTTTGGGGCCCGAAGCGCTTCCCCCCCAGTCTGCAGAGGGCGCTGTGGGCGCCTCCGCCACACGGCCCCGCAGCCTCCCCGGGGAGGAGCCTCTCCTGTAGCCGCCGCCGCCTCCGCGATCGCAAACCCGGAAGAAGCCTCTGATTGCTGGACTGTACCGGCTGGCTTGGCATTGCCATGCAGCTCGAGGAGGTAGGTCTGGTTCCCGCTCCAGCGAGGGAGCCGAGACTGACCCGCTGGCTGCGGAGAGGCAGTGGGATCTTGGCGCACCTGATAGCTTTGGGCTTCACCATCTTTCTGACTGTGCTGTCCCGGCCAGGAACCAGTGAGTGTTCGAGGAGGGGCGGGGCTATGAAAGGGGGCGGAGCCTAGGTGCTGGAGGGGCTGCTTTGGGCGCGCTTGGATACGAAAAAACCTAGACCCTCTGCTGCGGAGGGGCGGGTCGAGGAGTGGTTGTAAAGGCGTAGTGGGAGGGTCCCCGGAAATCCTGGGAGGGTGGGACTTGAAAAGACAGAACTGACCCTTCCTTAGAATGAGGTCCCTTATGGAAAAGCGCGAGGAGGGTCTCGGGCGGACTAAGGTCTACTCCAAGACTGGGCTGGCAGCAGATGCAGAACCCAGGCCAAGGTGGTGTAAGGGCCCCTTGGCCGCTACCCCCTTGTGGTGAGTTCCTGATTCTTGCTTAGACTTGAGAAGGTATGCTGACCTTTCTCTTGTGGCCAGATTTTTGCAATATCAGTGATGTCCAGCTGTCAGCCTGTTCTCTTTGATTCTTACTTAGGTCTTTTCTCCTGGCACCCTGTGTTCATGGCCTTGGCGGTGAGTTTGAATATACTTAGCTTAACCCTTGGGGAAGCTTTCAGTTTTTCAGCCTTTCTAAAGATCAGAGAGATGGGGGCAAAGAAGGCTTCATCTTTCCCTGCAACTTATAGGATTGGGGGAAATGTAGTAAACTATCAGGGGCTTGAGGTTGGGGAGGGGCTTTCTCCTCGAGGGTCTGAAAGGAAGAAGTGAGAGGGATGTTATCAAGGCCTTGCTGTTCTGTGGTCCAGAAAGGGCATGTGTGAGGCAGGAAGCCCCTTTAAGCTCCCCATGTTTTTCTGGACGCGGGATAAGACCTCCTTTTTCTCGGGCCCCGTGCAGACCAGAGGTTCACTGACCTTCTCCTGTGTTTACAGTTCTGTCTCTGCATGGCTGAAGCTATCCTACTCTTCTCACCTGAGCACTCCCCGTTCTTCTTCTGCTCTCGAAAGACCCGGATTCGACTCCACTGGGCAGGGCAGACCATGGCCATCCTCTGCACTATCCTGGGTTTGGGCTTTATCATCTCCAGCAAGATCCGCAGCGAGCTGTCCCATATGGTGTCCTGGCACAGCTGGATAGGAGTTCTGACACTCGTGGCCACTGCGGGACAGGCACTGTGTGGGCTCGGTCTCCTCTGTCCGCGGGCAGCCCGGGTCTCAAGGGTGGCTCGCCTCAAGCTATACCATCTGACATGTGGCCTGGTCGTGTACCTGATGGCTACAGTAACAGTGCTCTTGGGCATGTACTCAGTGTGGTTCCAGGCCCAGATTAAAGGTGCAGCCTGGTACCTGTGCCTGGCACTACCGGTGTACCCAGCCCTGGTGATCATGCACCAGATCTCCAGCTCCTACTTGCCAAGGAAGAAAGTGGAAATGTGAGCCTAGGCGGGATTCTTGGACTTCAGCAGTTCCTTGGTCTTCACGGGACCCACTTCAGAAGCAATGTTTTGCACTTCATGGTTGAGCCACAGGGTGCAGAAATCCTAGCTGCTACTGCTGAGAGATAATCTGGTGGGCTCCAATGGGGGAAATGTACTACTGGGTGCAAGTGGAAGGTTCTGGAGAACCTGAAGCCTCACCTTGATGGGATACAAAGTATTAGGTGGTGGTGCTGATGGTGACGGTGGTGACTATTTGCTTATGTGCCTGATGAAAAGTTGAGTTCCTGTTGGTTATGAATGACAGCCGCAGATATCGGGGTCCCTTTTGAAAAAGCAGTACTGTGGAGAGCCCGTGGTCTCTTTGGCTGTGCTATACAGTCACCCTTAGACAAGCTCCATATCTCAGGACCTCAGTTTCCGCATCTGAAAAGCCTTTACCTTTAACATTCAGTGTCAGGCAGATTGATGTCACTGAATACCCTCTTAGCTCTGGACCATGTGAACAGCTCAGGATGTAATTCTTTCCTCCATTCTTCCTTCACTCCCCTGGAAGGACATCTCTATACCTGTACCCTTCAGAAATCTGTGTTGGTTCCACTCCTGAACCAAGGAACTAGGGTCACGAATCATGGAAAGAAGGGACCAAGATGAGGGTCCCCCAGACAATAAGATAGTAAAGGCACTAAAGTCACTTTAAAGTTCTTTGGAGGAACAAGAAGGCATTGGCCTTAACCAAGCCCTGGACTCTTGGCCTCCTTAGCTCAGCTAAGAACTTCCTTCAGGCTACCTCTGGGTCTAGATCGTAGAGTCTGGGCATTCTCTCGACATCCATTCTCAGGGCAGAGGAGTTCTGGGCATCTGACACTTTGCCCGTAGGACTTAGAGTATTTACTTAGCACATTGCTCCAGGGAACTATTCTTAGGCTTTCAGAACAAAATAAAAACCGGGGAGTGAGACCCTCTTGATTCAAGGAACTCAGTGTCTCCCTGGTTGCCCTTCTTATCATTTAAGTTTTCCTTAGTTGTTCCCTGCCAGCCCCTTGGCTTAAGAGTAGGATGATTTTGGTACCAACTGGGCTCTCTTCCCTGCCAAGATACCTCCTTGGTCCAGCTGAGTTCTTCAGAGCATCCTTAGCGGTGAGGGCTGGATGTCAAACCACTTAGCTGTGGTGTGGGTCAGTCCAGGAGACAAACCCTTTATAGATCCTAATAAGGAATAGAGATTGCTGAGCCAGGAAATGTACGCGCCCAGCTTTCTCCCTAGGAGGCAGAGCCCATCAGAAACTACGGGAGGCCTGCAGTATAGGGGCTTGAGCTCCAGGTCCAGAGACAAGGAGAAGCATCTGTTCTATGTCTCGGATCCTCTAAAGATTTAAGGCCTCTTCTCTAGGTAGCTCAGAAATTAGGCGGGTGGGATTCAATACTATGAGGATGGGGACCATAGGGCTGAAGTGGCCTCTTAGTGAACCTCACTATGCTTTTCCTCAGGGAGATAGCATCTCATAAGCTGTCTAAATACAGCTTACTGAACAGAGGCTCCTGCAGCACAGAGGGGAACCATTCTTGTCTTTTTCAATGCCCGCTCTCCCTCTCAAGCTATCCAGTGTGCTGTGAGCTTGGAAGGAATAGTTACTGGGCCACATGAAAGAGGGTCTCACTAGAGCCACTTTGATGTAGGGCTCTGTCTCCTTCCCATATCAAGGCCCGTGCTGGGGGCTCCCCAGGGTGGGCCAGGTAAGGTTCAGCAACTTGTTCTCAGAGCAAAGAGGCGATGCCAGAAAGCCTGAGCCTGCCTGAGGTGTTGCCTCCTCCCAGGTGGTGCGGGGGCTGGTGGGCGGGCGGGCAGGCGTGCTGACAGCCGGCAGTTTGCGTGGGCTGTGCCATCTGATGTCTATTCCCAGCCCCAGGAGGAAGGGGAGTCATTTATATTCTGCAGGAAGAAGGGACCCAGCTGTCGCTTCCTCTGACCAGTGGGCCTGGAGGGCATCGGTGCAGAGCAGAGAGGAGGGCACAGGTAGTGGTGGCCTCCTGCTTAGAGATCTGACCTCAGTATAGGGGGCAGGTCACCAGGATTAGCCCTTCTTGCTGGTAGGCCAGATTTGGGTGGGTGGGGGCGGGAATTCCCTCCCCTCCTGTCTTTCCACTTCTCCATCACCACCTGCCCTCACATCCTGGGGCAGCAGCTGGACAACCATTAGACCTCAGTGCCAGGGTGCTCTTCCTCCAGCTGGGATCTGTGGCTGCCGGCTGCATATGCCTCCTGTCTGGGTGCTCCCTCTTCCCACCGTCTGCCCCTTCCTCTTTGTATCTTCCAGTGTCTGGATACTACCTGGGCTTCTTGGCAGCGAGGCAGAGATCATGGAGGGGGACACCTGACTGTCCTTTTCCAGTGTTCCTTGACTAGGGGAAGCTGCTGGCAGTTGGCCTGTTTTGCTTTTGAAAATGGGGTGGGGGATGATACTCAGGATGCTCAAGATTTAAAAGTCGCCCATCATTTGCACAAATTTCCATATCGTGCTAAGTCCTGATTCCATATTTAATTGTGTTCCAAGCTTGATTATACTCAGATTCAACCTTGAGGGCATTAGAAAGATAGTTTTGTATTAAATCCAAATGGTAATGGGCATACTGTTCAGGTTTGGAGCCTTCTCAGAAGCCCCTTTGTTCCTGTATCCTCCCTTGGAGACCCATTGGGGCTGGGGGTGGCAGTGAATGAATGAATGACAGTTCAGCATCTGAGAACTCCTGCTTCCTTCTCTGGCTGTCATCCCCATGCAAGCCAGGCTGCTATCACTTCCCAGTCTGTGCGTACTCTCCCCTCCCAAGGCAGGCCACCTTTCCTCCGTGACATTGGCCTGCCCCGTCTCATTGTCCCCACCTTTCCACCCCCATGCATGGCTGCCGTGGGTCTTGTTTTTCAAACCTCACTGTGGGAGATCCAGGCATCCCCCCTGAGCCAGCTGGCTGCTGTGCCAAGGCCTGTTCAGAGTTAATAATAATCATTAGTTGAATGGTGCTGGGGCCTTTCAGCTCCAGATCTCTAAGCACTTGCAGGCTGAGTCAGCCAGCCTTCACCTTCCCCCCCTCTTCCTGGGTTTTGAAGTGTAACTGCATGGGAAGGCGCTATGGGAGAGGGAATCGGGATTCTTGCTGCCTGACCATGCCTGAGGATTTTCTCTGAGAGTAAGCAGTGAGCCAGGGCACACAGAGAAGGCAGTATGCTCATCTGAGACCACCATGGCTGTGGAAGCTGATGACCCCAGACCTCTAGAACTTTGGTGTACTTACCTTGGCCTCTGTGGGACACTCCACCTGAATGCCCTTAAGCAAGTTCAGAGCACAAGAAAGTCTCTGGGTTAGTACTCCCCAGGACCCTTGTCTGTGACTGGCACAGAGAACCTATGTGTCGTGAACGGAAAGGTGTGCCAGCCTGGACACTGGTAAAGCTGCTGTGTGAGTGTCTCAGTTCCTAACACTGGGTGGCATGGGCAGACTGTTTGCTTCTCATCCTACCTCACAAAGATGTTGTGAGGGCTAGACAAGGGAACAAGGTCCAAAGCATTAAACCAATGGAAAGCAGATGGGATGTTCTGTCTTTTCTCTCCCTGAGCCTGGCTTTATGCCTCCTAAGGAGGCAATAAACTATGGGAGATGATGCTCAGGGGGACCCAAGCCTGGGGGCTCTGGGGGCCATGTAACAGTCACATTTCTTACTTTTGGATGCAAGGTCATCTACTATCTCTCCCTGCGAGAGAGGCCACCAAGATCATGGTTATTGAGGTTTGTCTTACATAGTGCTTACCCAGTGTGGTCGAGCCACAGGGCTGATGGCAGATCTGCATCCGTACAGCTTCCTCCAGGTCTAATCAGAAGGGTAAGGTCTCAGCCCAGAGCTTTGGTTGTAACTTATCCAAATCACTCCTTCCTAACTCTGTCCTTATAAAGGAAGAGTAGGGCACAGAGAAAGGGAGGACCAATAGTAGTGATCAATACAGCCAGACTTGGTGGTGCACGCCTTTAATCCCAGCACTTGGGAGGCAGAGGCAGGCAGATCTCTGTGAGTTCAAGACCAGCCTGGACTACGAAGTGAGTTCCAGGACAGCCAGGGCTAAACAAAGAAACCCTGTCTTAAAAAACAAACAAAAAATAGTGGTGACCACTCACAATACCCTGACCATTTCCCCTCTGTAGCCTCAGGCTGATGTGGGATTCACCTCTGTATGCTGTTAATTGATACAGTTTCTGTGTGGTTATTTCGGGAGTCTGAGGAGCCAGGAAAGGAACAAGCAGTCTCCTACAGCATCAGGCCTATGTTCTAAGGACTGGGGATGTGGCACTGTGAGGCACATGTCTTGTAGGGTCCACAGCTTAGGGTTCCCTTTCCTGTCTTAGACTCTTGAAGTAAGACCATAGTCTCCTCTCCTGAAAATGCTTTGCTGGAATTATCACACAAGCACTCATACACATACACACACAATGCACACATGAAGCAGTTCTATGTAAACTTTCAGTTAAGAGGAAGGATACTTTCCATTCCATTTGTCTGAGGGCAGGCAGCATTTGGCCCAGGGTAGATGAAGGCAAGCAGAACCAACAGTAGCACGCAGGCTTGAACATTTGTCTTTTTTTATCTTAATTGTTTTTTCTACCCTGGGATCCAGGAATGAAACACTAGTCTAGCCTTAGCCATTCTTGCCAAAATGGCACAAAGAAGACAGAGGCTCAAGGTGGGAGGTCAGGGAACCCAGAACTGCCCTGGAGCGGGGTTGGGAGTAGGTGGGCAGCACTGGTCAGGGCTTCACACAAACAAATGAACTCTGGTGGGACCGCCTTATCCCAGAAAGCTTGGCTGGTCACAGATATGCTCAGAGAACAGCCGTCCATTATTAATCAGCCAGCAACCATCAGAATTTCCCAACGAGGCTTTTGGCCTGTCTTGAAGCAGATGAAGGACCATTTCAGGCTAGTCTATGGTATCTGGGGGTTGGTTTTGTGTCACTGGTGACAGGAGTGGCTGCTGGCACCCTGTCTTTGGAATAGGTTCTCAGTTATCTAGCAGTGTGGCCTGGCAGTGATACTGAGACCCACACCTAAGGTAAACCAAACCAAGTGAGGGAGCCATGGGCGTGAGGGGAAAGAAGTGCACAGCACTGCCTGGCTCCAGTCCCCTCCAGCCCTGGTGCACATCACCTTATCTATGCCAGTGCCCACATCGCCTAGCAGGACTGTGTCTCCTGGTTCACTGAAGGATGGCACTCAGGCCATAGTTCTGTGTCCTCTGTGCTCCAGGGACAGTAATCAAGCTGGCACACACCGGAAGGGAAGGTCTCAGGACACTTCTAAGGATCTTGGCCATTTGATATCTTCTGCCCATCAGTGTCTGAGCCTGATGAAAGGGCTTGACTGGCAGTTTTAGACTTCTCTTTCAAAGCCCTGGGAGAGGAAGCAGCCAGCATAGACTCCCTGGGGCCTGACCAAAAAAAGCCAACTGTCCTTACTGCAGGGCCTGAGCTTTTTTTGCCATGTGGGTGGGGCAAGTACAGCATTACCATTGGTTGCCTAGGAGACAAGATAAGTGGTACAAATACAGAAAGGGGAGGAGTTGAGAGACCAGGTGGAAGAAAGACTAGGCTAGCCCATGCACTGGACTCTCATTCCGGCACATCGGCCTTCTCTGTTCCCCCTGAAGTGCTGTCTGAGGGGATGAGGCAAAGTCTTGCAAGACCCGACAGACAAACTGCATAGCCTAACCACAATCCAGGGAACTTGTAGCTTAGCAGTGGGATGAGCAGAAAAAGCAGAAGAGATACAGGTTTGGAAGGCAGGAGGGCTCAGAAAACGTAAGGGGAGAAGGAGAACACCAGTCAGTCTTCCCAGCCTGCTCTCTACCAGCACGGTCCTCTCAACCAGGGGCTCAGCCAGAGCAAAGGCAACTTTGTAAAACTGAGAAAATACACAGAGGTGGACTATGGGAGAGCTCTGACCTCAAGATCTGTATTTCACTTACTGACTTGATGGGATTGGCAGTGGAGTGGCTCCATTGCTCCTCCCAAAATGAGAAAGACAACTTCCCAGACAGAAGAGGGCTGCAGTCATTCAATTCATACACAGAAGAGGTTACAGTGATTATCTCTTCTCCCTCTCTGGACTTCCATCCAAGTACAAACCAGGACTGACCCTACTTAGCTTCTAAGATCAGCTGAGATCCGGCAAGTGTAGGGTGGTAAGGGCCTAGACCTCACCCTCTTGGGATCTACCAGGACAGTCCCTTCCAGAAGCCCCAAGAGGCCTAGTCAGAGTATAATCCAGTTCAGTTTCTGATAGGGTATCTCTATAAGAAAAAGTAAAAATTCCATCTTTTATTTTTCCTGTTCTGCAGAATACTTACTGCTCATGAAGCAGTCATTGAGTATTAACATACCCATTAGATGAATATGCTTTTAGCCCAAGATGAAAATATCCTGGTAATAATCAAAATTTTATGAAAGTGAGCTGTTTCCCACCGTTAAAAAAAAAAGTCACCACCCAACCCGAGCATTTTACCATTGTACCAATTAGGAAGCTTGATCTGGCCTTTTAAGAGAAGCCTGCAGGGAAGCAACCTTCTCCTTGGGAATTTAGACAATCGTCATATGTACTAGCCCTAGCCCAGGGTATCTGTACTCTTGCTTGCTCAGGCACTGTGACGCTACTTCTGAGGCTCTGTCTCAGCAGTAGGGAAACTATGGCTGTGGGGCAGAACCCCTGCCTGATTTTTGTGTGCTTTGATATTTTTTAACTTGTTGAAACAAATTCAAAAGACATTAACATTTTAATGCCCACAAGTAAAATTTCATTGGATGTTATATTTTGGCAGCAATTTGAATGAGTACCTAAAAGAATCATGTCCTAGAAGCTTGGACCCCAGGGTGGTAGAACTGAAAGGTGAAACCTTTATGACATAGGGTCTAGTAAGATAATTAGATCACTGGGGGCATCATCCTTAGAAGACATTACTGTAGTTCTCATAGGACCCTGGTTGGTTCTTACAAGAGCAAGCTGTTATAAAAAGAGCAAACCAGAGCCCTGAATCTCTCTTGCCTCCTGTCTCAGCAGTTATCTCTTCTGCATGCCCTCCCATTACTGTGATGTCATACACCATGAGGCCCTCCTGACATGCACAACAAATACGACCCCAGATCTTGGGCTTTAATCCTCCAAACTGTAAGCTAACTAAACCTTTTTTCCTCATAAATCACTCTGTCTTGGGCATTTTCCTCTAACAAACAGATTACTACACTGGGACAGAACTACAGCTGTTCATCTACTTACTGTTTGTGGACATTTGTCTGCTATAGTCGTGCAGTTGAGGCTTAGTAAATGGTGACGCCTCGAAAGCCCAAAATATTTACTGTCTGGCTTATAAGAAAAAGTTTGCCATTCTCTTGTCTAATCTTAACGCTTGGATGATACCTATTTTACACTTAATTTCTAGACAATGCAGATAGCAACACTTAGAAGATTCTCTTTAGATACGTCACATCCTTTTGAAGTGTGCTGGTCCCGCCCACAGGCTAAGATAAATAAACCATCCACAAACTGCCAGAGCAGAGACTCAAGCCAGGTTTAATGGTCACTGTCTAGTTATAGAGCCTGTCGGCTCTGAGGTTAGCCAGCCTGGTATACACAGTGGGGGAAGAGTCCTAGACAGAGGAGAAAGGAATTACAGACGCAAGAGCACACACAAAACCGGAAAGTTGGCTTTCTCCCCAGATGGGTCTACCCTTTCCTGGCCTCTTCCAGGGGCCCCATACATTCAGTAAAGAAAAAGATCACAGACTGTAGAGCCCTGTGACACCCTGTCTCCAGAGACACCTGCTTCTCCTTCCTGGGAGACACAGTTTGTGGGTGCATGTGGGGTGAAGGTCAGCCTTTCTTGTATCTACACTTGGCAGCTTTCTTTCCGAGGTCTAATGGGACCATACATGTGGGATACAGATACACATACATACCCCCTACAAGGAAAGCGTGAACTGAAACCACAAGAGACCAGTGAGTTAAATGTCCTGGTGGTGTCCAGACATGTCCTCCAGGTGTCTTGACCTGGGGCCCAAGTTAGCCGATGTAGTAGGGAAGAGTTGGGGCTACAGAGTAGGACTTAGAAAGACAATGGCCCTCCTGGCCCTCAGGAGCTCAGCTGGAATGCCCCCAAACGAAAATTTCATTTGACCCCCATCAGAAATAGTTTCACATCCCCAGATGGTATCAAGAGAGGAAGCTGCCAAACAGGACATTTTCCCTTTTCCTGATGAGTCTGAGGTCAGAGGTCTGGCTCTTGGACCTCTGGTGACAAAGTCCCCATTAGTCTTTGGAACACAACCAGACAGCGTTCCTCTCCAACCCTTGTCTATTAGGACAGGTAACAAAGGAAGAACAACTCAGAGCTGCTTAGCCATGACCAGCATCCTTTGGGGTCCCTTCACTGCTCTGGTTCTAGCTTCCTGTCTCATATCTGTGTAGTCTTTAAGGAGGGCATCTGAAGAGTCTGACAAAAGCTGAGGCCTCCCCACCCCTTCTCCCAAAGGCTTCAACGTGTGGTTCCCCTAACTCTGACCTCTGCAGAGGAGTTATTCAGAGCCATGGAGATATGGGTAAACTTCAGGGTGTTCAGAAATTAAAGGACAAGAGATTGTGCAATGGAGAAGCCTAGCGTGGTCACCATCTCTCCTACAGTGCAAGAAACTTGTGCGTGAGAAGTTGTGCACATGGGTGGAGGCCATTCTAGAGGGGGCCACAGACTCACTGTCCCCGTGGAGGTCAAGGTGCTGGTGAGCATGCAGATCTATGAGCATGCAGACCTACGAGCATGCAACTACTTAAGGGGAATTGCTGCACCTCTTTCTTGACAAAACTAGGTTACTAATAAAGGATGGACAGTAGCCTTGAGATCCCAGGAGCAGATGGGACAATGTTTACTTTGGTTTCTTTTCCCCGGTCCTTATAGGCAGCCTGGCAGGCCCTCCTGGCACTAAGCAGCCCTCACCATAGGTAAACAACACCTCTTTGAACCTAAAAAGCAGGTCAGGAAACTGGAGGACCTGGACAACTTCCAACTACAGGAAACAAGGGAAAGAAAAGACACTGAAAAAGACCAACGCTGGGCAACACTTTCACCTCTGCCCTGCTCACCCCCCTTCCAAAGCTCTGGGGCCTGCAGGATGGTCAAAGGGTGCTGGGCGTAGTTATCTTTGTACCCAAAGCATTTTGCAAGCCTGGATGGAAGCTAAGGCTGGGTTTGTTTTTAAGTCTCTCTGCTCTGACAGCCACAACTGCACTGATCCCCACCCCCACAACTGAGAGGGATGGTTTGGGGGAACTTCCTTTTCAAAGTTTCATGCCCCTTACACCTCTATTGCAAGACTAGTGTGCTAAGTCACACCCTGTAGCGCCATTCTGGGACAGACACGACTAGGTTCCAACCTGCAGATAATAAAATCCCACACTTTGGCTCTGCAGCAGGAGGGAGGCAGCCTTGTCAGCAGCGAGACATAAATGCTGGGTCCTGTCTAACTCCAGACCTAGTCTAACTGAGCAGGACCAGACTTTACTGGACTCCTCCCTTTGAGGAGCAGGCATGACGTGGAAGGCTCAGAACCCCACCTGAGTTGATTAGAAGGCTGACTGAAGAGAGGACACGCACAGAAAATCAGGTAGGTCTGCCTGGCTGCTACATCGAAGAGGCTGGTTTTCCTCATCCTTTCATGGAGAGCAGCCCTTGGGCCACACTGGTGGCAGGTTTCGATAATGCTCTGCCTTCAGCATCCCCTACTGTGGTCCCAACAGACATACACTGGGAGTCACATACTAATCAAAGCTTTCCCCCAGCCAGGAAGTTCGCTTACCTGGAATTTATGTCCTATCTACAAATTTTACGCTATGACAGGAACCCCTTAATTCATTCTGTACCTATCTGTGCCACTTGCCCCGGGACAAGGCATAGACACCACATCCTATATTGCTGCCATGACTAACAGGCAAGAGGCCAGACTCCTGCAAAAATCCACCTACTCAGGACTCCCAGAGAAAGAGGACGGCTTTCACGAGGAGTCTCACAGCAGCTTTAGGCGGTGCTATAGATCCAGGCTTCCATCTTTCCCTGACTCATTTTCCAAAGGTTTCCAACCCCCCCATCCCAGCTCTGAATGTGACTTCCTGACCGGAGAAGATACTGCAGCATCCCAGCATGGCTCCTGTGGAAGCTCCCCCAACACACACAACTTCACAGGTGTGGGTGGGCAGAGACAGAAAAAAATTTGTTTTTCAAATGGTTTTCTCTTAAGGAGCTAGGGATGACCTCAAAAAAGTTTAGGGAATCTGCTCTTCCCCTCACCCCTTTCTTCATTCCCATCCAGCTCAGATGCATCCTTCCTCCTCTACCACACTGAGAATAGCCAAGGCTTTGGGTAGGGGTGTGGTGTCTGCCTGAGGATTAATATATCCGTATGTGAAACTCACGGGATCCACACCGTCACTGGGGTCTTGCCTGCTCTTGTGCTCATGACCAATTCCCTGGTGGTCAGGAAGAACCCACTCCCTTGGGCAGCCAGCCCTCTCTTCCATCCCCTCCTATCCCTCAGGGGTAACACGACCTCTCCTGGGGCAGAACCTCCCCACCAACCTATCCTGTTCACACCACAATGGGTGTATCAGAGAAGACCGAGCTGACCGACTCAGGATCTGACATCCTCCGTTGGCCCTTGCCTGTTGCCTCAGGCACCGGCAGAGTGTTGCCTGGCTTGAGTTTGCCATTTTGACCCTGCCCGGGTCCAGCAGGTTCCAGGAAGGCCACCCGCCGGTCAAAACCATCATCTTTGTCCCCACCAGCCATGGGATCATGGTTGGGTGTGGTACTGAGCATGGAAGAACTGAGGCTATCCCCTTGATGGCTGGAAGGCTTCTCCACACCCCGGCACCAACAGCGGCAAGGGGTGAGGTACAAGTATATGAGAACCAGAACCACACTGAGGATACAGCCCACCAGGGTGGTATAGGCTGTGTTGAGGGTGTCATGGTGTCCGTGCAAGGTGAAGTTGTACACTTTCAACTCCACAGACAGTGTCTCGTTGAAAGTCTCCCCCATGGCATAGCAGGTGTACACGCCCCCATCCTCAACCTGCACCTTTTCAAAATGAAGGCTGCCGTCCTCGGACACGGTCACTGTGCCATTGGCCCCCTGGTTTAGCACCTGTTCATTGCTTGGTGTCACCCACACTTTGGTCATCCCTTGCTGTTTGGTGTCACACGTGATGGTCAAGGTATCTCCCAGGTGGGCCTCCCAGGCACTTTCCTTGTACTCGCTGCAGTTGAAGAAATCCAGATTAAAGACATTGTGCAGCTCCTTGGAATACATGCAGTATAGATCCTCCTGGAAGTCAACCACGGAACTCAGCTGCCGGTACTGCCAGTGCGAAAAGAGCTGGTAGAGCTTGCAGTCACACTCCAGGGGGTTGTTGTGCAAGTACAGCCCATTCTTGACCCACGCTGGCAACTTCTGCAGGTCCGTGAACGGCAACTTCTTCAGCTTGTTGGAAGACAGATCCAAGAGCATAAGTTTGGGTAATTTGTTTCCATCCTTGATCAGTTCCAGAGGGAAGCGAGAGATCAGGTTCTGGCTCAAGTAGAGTTTCTGCAGCTGGGCCATGTCCTCGAAGGCATACTTGTCCACCACCCCGATGCGGTTGTTGTAGAGCAACAGCACTTCCAAGGTGTGCAGATCGCTGAACAGGAACTCATCCAGCGTGTGAAGATGGTTGGAGGAGAGGTCCAGGTACCGCAGGTTGGGTACCGGGATGAAGGCCTCGGAGGAGATAAAGTTCAGGCGGTTGTGGCTCAGCAGCAGCGAGTGCAGGTTGATCAGACGGGTGGGGGTCCACTCTGCCCGCAGCCGGCTCAAGTTGTTGTGGCTGAGGTCCAGAAGTGCCGTGTAGCTGGGCAGAGACTGGGGTACATTGGGCAGCTGCTGCTTGGAGCAGCTGAGGATGTTACTGGCGCACAGGCAGTTGGCGGGACAGCTAACCACAGATCGGCCAGCCCTGGCTACCTCAAAGACGAGCAGGAATAAGAAGAGCAGCAGGAGCCAGAGGCCTCGCAGGTCACGCTGGGGTTGCATAGTGTCACTGGGGAGAGCGAAGAAGGCCACCTGAAGATCTGGGAGGAAATCACCCCGGCATGTTCTGGTGGAGTATGGAAGGGTCACTTTCACTACAGGCTTGAGAGAAAGAGGATGGGTTTGTAGTCACCAAGGACTCAGGAGGGGTGGACCACCACTCCCGCTTGCCCCTCCTACCCCGGCCCCCACCCCCTTGGTCGAGTACAAAGAGGAAGCGATCCCAGGTAGTTCCCAGGCACAGTGCAAGCAGACTGTGGGCTCAAAATACTAGGCATTAGAGGCATTGGCGCAAAGGCCCCGTGGGCTGGGGTCGCGGGTTTGGAGTGAGGGCTTGCACAGCGTGTCACCTGCGGCGGTAGTGGTGGGGTGTCACAGGGATTACACACTCGAGGTTTGGAGGCGGGGTCATTAGGGCCTTTCCCGAGGAGCCCAGGGAAGGTCAACAAGGTACCGGGCTAGGAAGGGCCGAAGGTTTCCCGGGCCTGTGGCGCGGGCTCCCTCCCCAGAACCTCCGGTCACTGCACCTGCTCTGCGAGGATGCGTCTCAGCCCATGACCAGTCCGGGAGC
>LOJH01014875.1:13458-23813 GCA_001685095.1 Ellobius talpinus
AGAGAGAGAGAGAGAGAGAGAGAGAGAGAGAGAGAGAGAGAGAGGTGGCAAAAGGGGATTCATGAGCAGATATCTGTCCTAGGGAGCATTAACTGTCAAATCAACAGTCTACAATCACCTGAAAGAGTCTCAGTTGAAGAACTGTCTTTTTCAAGTTGGTCTGTGGGTACGTCTGTGAGGGACTGAATTAACGGGACTAATTGACATGGTGGGTCCTAGCCCACTGCAGTGGCACCATTTCCTGGGCAAGTGGTCCTGAACTCTATAAAAAGGCTATGGGCATGAGCCTGTGGGTGAGCCAGAAAGCAGCACTCCTCCATGGTTTCTGCTCCAGGTTCCTGCCTTGAGTTTCTTCCCTGACTTCCCTCAGTGATAGATTGTAATCTGAAGTGTGAGCCAAATAAATGCTTTCTTCTCCAAGTCGCCTTTGGCCATGGCATTTCATCCCACCAATGGAAACCAGACTTAGACAAGATCAAATTACAGCCTTTCAGGAGGTAATTTGCTCCTTCTGCTGTGCATTTTAGGGATGAAACTCAGCTCACCCGGCTTGCCCATCAAGAGCTGTTACCTCTGGAGCCTCTCACTGGCCCTGCTCATCATTTCTGTGGCATTTTCATTTTACAGATGGCATTTGTCCATTTTACAGATGAAGAATTGATACCCAAGAGAAAAAACAGCACTCTGCCTAAGGTCACATTACTCACATGACGACCAGTAACGGTTCACAGGCTAGCCAGGCGCTGGGCCACTCAAAACAGTCTTCCTCTAAGAACAAAGTCATTTCTTATAGTTTTTGTTTCTTTCTTAAGACAAAGTTCATGGAGCCCAGACTAGCCTTGAATCCACCAAGGATGACCTTGAACTTTTTTGAGGGGTGGGGATGATTTGAGATTGTTTCTCTGTATAGTCTTGACTGTCCAGAAACTTGCTCTGTAGACCAGGCAGGTCTTGAACTCAGAGATCTGACTGCCTCTGCCTCCTGGGATTAAAGGTATGCACCACCATTCCTGGTTGACCTTGAATTTTAACAATTTATTTACTTATTTGGAGGGAGGAATGAAACCAGGCCACAGTGCACTCATGAAGGTCAGAGGACAACCTTTGGGAGTCAGTTCTTCTCTCCCCATGTGGGTCCCAGGGATCAAATTCAATCTTGGTCGCAGGCACCTTTACCTGCTGAGCCATCTTGCTGGACCCTGACCTTGAACTTCTGATCTTTCTGCCTCCATCTGCATACTCCATCTAAGTACTGAGATTACAAGTGTATACAACCATGCCCAGTTTTATGTGGTACTGGGCATCAAAGAACTCTATCAACTGAACTACATCCTTGGCCCTTTATGTTTATATATTAAATACAAAAATGAAAAGAAAATTCACCAGAGATACTTATTTTAAACACTGAATCTTGGATCTGTCCTTGCATTGCCTATTGAATAAAAAACAGTATTTTAAGAGCCTGAAGCGATGGCTCAGAAATTAAGGGTACTTGCTGCTCTCGCAGAGGCCTGGGTTCAGTTTCCAACACCCACATGGTAGCTCACAACCACCTGTAAGTCAAATTCCAAGGGATCTGACACTCTCCTCTGACTTCTACAGGCACTGAGCACACATGGTGCACATACATACATGCAAACAAAACAGTCACACAAAATAAGATAATCAAATCTTTTTTAAATGGGATTTTAAACATAAACCAAAATACTTAAACTGATTTTTATGTGACCAGTTGGTGAAATAAAAATATCTCTTATCTATCTTTGCTTTTTGCAACAGGGTCTCACCCTCTACCCTAGGTCCATCTGGAACTCACTGTGTAGCCCAGAGCAGTTTTAAACTCACAGCAATCCTCCTGCCTTCAGAATACCAAGTATTAGGATTACAGGCAGGAGCCACCAGGCCTGCATTTAGAATGAAATGGGGGGGTGGGACAAAAATGTCCAAAGTGGGATTTCTATGTCAGCCCTCAGTCCAGAGACCTAGAGAAATGTAGAGCTACAAAATCAAGCCGATGTCCTTAGCGGCCCCGCCCTCTGCCACCCTTCCTGAAGCCTCTGGTACTGTTCCTCGCCCCTCTTTCCCATCACTGCCTGCTCTCCTGGGGTTTTGATACCTCTTCCAGGCTAAGGGGCTGAGGATGCCCTGGGAAGGGCCTATTCTAGGAAGCTCTGAGGACAAAGCTGTGGCTTTTGCCTTCAGATAGACATATACCTACAATCCATCCTCCAGGTCCATGCCTTGCATACCGTAGCACGCGGTGCTCTACCCCCAAGCTTCCTACCCAGCTTCATGGTCTAACTTCAGATCACAGGCCAAGTTCGTCATGAAGCTAAAGCTCACTAGAAGATATGGTGTGGGCTGTGCAAAAGGCGTAAAGCTTCGTTGGGTTTGAAGGGTTGAGTCCCAGCCTGGGTCCATGGTCGTTCGCATATAAAACAGCTGGTAAAAACAAAAACAAGCGAACAAACCCCACGGATGGATATTTCCCCAAATGGTAGGTACAGTGAGAAGACATATGGGGGCCATTTCAGTGCCCACGGAGATATCCTGTAGTAGGCAGATGGACGAAAATCGGGGCATCTGTCTCGTTTTTCTAATTGGGTCCTCAGAACGTGGGACTCTCCTGTTCAAACCTGCTTCTGTCTCAAGTCTTTGATTGGCTAATATAGTCTGTGGGAACAACTGCTTTTCCTGGTGGTGTTTGGGGAATGCAGGGAGATGGTCCGAGTCCACGTTAAAGCTACAGAGAGGGGCCCAATTGGCCCTGCAAGCTGAGGATGAAATCTCAAGCAATAGCTGGGGCTACTTGGCTCTGCCCAAGCCCCATCATGAGGAAAACATTACGGGGAAGGGACGCAGCGCCACCGTGTGGTGAAAGACTGTCTGTTCACCCAGGGATAACTTCTAAAGACCCAATGGGACTTACTAGTTCTTTGTGAACTCACGGGAGGAAAGTGATGAAGACTACCCAACTACCCAACTAAAGCCTAGTGTTCTGTGCTAGGCACACTCCATCACTCCCAGCTCCTCTCTTAGCAGATGTCTGAGCTTGGGCAACTATATAACCTATGGCGTCTTGGTGGGCTTTCTCTAG
The DNA here is from genome assembly GCA_001685095.1 of Ellobius talpinus. Taxonomy (NCBI): domain Eukaryota; kingdom Metazoa; phylum Chordata; class Mammalia; order Rodentia; family Cricetidae; genus Ellobius; species Ellobius talpinus. The sequence goes on from LOJH01014875.1 coordinate 16,556, forward strand.
AATGGGGATAGCAAAAGCATTAGTAGTGATTGCTATGTGCAGTGTTCAAGGAGAGGAGGCTCAGAAATGGTACCTCTTGCACAATCATGATGACCTGAGTTCAGATACCAGGACCCACAGAACAAGCTTGTGGTCTACACAGACTTTAATCCAGCCCAAAAGGGATCTAAGGCTTTCCTCTGGCCTCCACACACCCACAGGCATGGGCACCGCCCATGCCCACCACACACACAAGCACAAATGCAGATACGCAAATAAAAATAATCGTTTTAAAGAAACTATAGTTTCCTCTCCTTCCTTCTGGGCCAGTCTAGGAAATCCAAGAGTGTGCAAAGGCAGGGCTGAGAGAAGCAAAAATCCAAAGTCTAAAACAAGAAATTCCCCTGCCTCAGCTCACAAACACACACACAAAAATTTGCTAGTTCTCCTTGGAACCCCTTCAGCTTAGAGTGAAGGGCCAACCTAGTGCACAGGGCTGTAGGGATTTCTCAGAACTGGTCACCATGTCCTTACCTCTCTTCCAAGTCCAGCTCAAGGGCTTTCTGAGTGTAGGTGACAATCTCTAGAGCTGCAGCCTGGGGACCTGCATGGCCACATACTCCCCAGGCAGGTCTCATGTATTCCTGTGGTTTGTGAAGCACACAGCAGTGCTCCTCAGTGGTGGTCCCCCCTGGAGCCCAGTGTAAGCCATACTCTTCAAGTAGACAGTAAGCCCCATGGTCTAAGGCCCAGCACACCCCAGTGCTGAGACCAGGGGAAGACTCCAGTGAACTGTAGAACGCCAGGCCCCAGATGTTGTCTGGACAGTACACCTGTACATGAGACCTGGGCATTAGTTCTTCACTCAGCTTTAGAGTCTGTGCCTATGTGTTGTTTCTGTATCATCCTTCCATTCATTTGGCGTGTGCTGTGGGATGCCACTCTGTATGCTGTGAATATGTTCTACCACCACTGGTTAATAAAGAACGCTTTTTTGGTCTATGGCAGTACAGAATATAGTTAGGCAGGAAATCCAAGCAGAGGGACAGGGAGAGAAAAGGCGGAGTCAGGGAGATGCCAGCAGCCACTGGAGAAGAAAGATGTGAGGTAACAAGCCACATGCCTCTTGGTAAAATATAAACTAATAGAAATGGGTTAAGTTGTAAGAGCTAGCTAGGAATGTGCCTGAGCTAATAGGCCAAACAGTATGTAATTAATATTAAGCCTCTGAGTGGCATTTTAAAAGCGGCTGTGGGACCCAGCGCGATGAGAAACCTCCAATTACTGTTGTGTGCTTACTGATTGGCACCATGGGACCTAATATCTGAATGGAATGATGGGTGGTGAACCATTAACACTTGGATAAACGTGATTCCCCTTGCCCCCGCCTCCACTCCCGTTTGTAGAGACTGGGTCTTGAGAGGTAGCCTTGGATGACCTGGCCTCAAACTTGGGGCGATTCTCCAGCTTCAGCCTTTCGAGTGCTGGGTCTACAGGTGTGCACCACATACCCAGCAAACATGGTCATTTCAGATCATCGTAAATATAATAAGCAAGAGCTAAAGAGAGTGGAATGAGGGGGACAACTGTACTCAGCCTCATCTCCGAGGAAGGATGGCTGAGCCCAGATGGCTGAGAGGCCTGCTACCCTAAGATTTGGGGAAGATGATCAGACATAAGGACTGGCTTTTGCAAAGGCCCTGGTGCAGAAACAAGGAACAGAAGCAGAAAACCAGGTTGGCCAGGAAATAGAGAGCCAGGTCAAGGTAAAAGGACTGGTAGGTGGGCAGAGGCCAGTTTAAATACCCGGGCCTTCAGAACCATCTGCAACCCTGTGCACTTCAGTCTGCATTCAGGGAAAAGCCACGAGGCAACAGGAGCTGATTTGTCTTATCTGGGCTTCTGGATGAAGAGACTGAAGAGGGGTAAGAAGCAGAGTAAAATAATACTTCAGAGTCTTCTGCCAGGGGCTGTCAAGATGGCTCAGTGGGTAAAAGCACGTGGTACCAAGAAGGACAACTGGAGCTCAATCCCTGGGACTCATCTGCTAGGCAGGAACTTACTCCCAAAAGTTGTTTTCCGACCACTACAACAGAGACATACACATGCATGCACAAGCATGCAAACACAAACTAAATATGAATTAAAAGAGTCTGGCCATGCGTGGTGGCACACACCTTTAATTCCAGCACTCTGGAGGTAGAGGCAGGTGAACCTCTGTCTACATAGTGAGTTCCAGGACAACCAGACTACATGGTGAGACCTTGCCTCAGATCAAACAAAGAGAGCCTTCTGTGGTCATCCAAGAAATCCAAGTGTGACAAAAGCCGCCATGGAGAGGTGTGAGGACTGCCACTGGAGACATCCAGGACCTGATGACGGACGCGGGACGGTAGACAAGTACAAATATGGTCAGCCCCTAAGCTTCCCAGTCACAACTCAGCTGCGTGGGTGAAGGACCTTTTCTGATCTGAAAAGTCTAGGGCAGATCTGGGGAGGCTGCCTCTAAGTCCCCTCCCCTCAGTAGAGACAGTAGGTGACCAAAGAGCTCTGGCCAACACAGAGCCACAGGTATTTAACCTCAGGCCAGTTTAAGGACGAAAGACTACCGCAATTTTCAGTTTAGCCAGAAGGGAATTCTCAATAAGAAAGCACCGGCCTTTCATCCCAGCCTTTGGGAGGCAGAGATAGGTAGTTTGTGAGTTTGAAGACAACTTTATCCACACAGTGAGACCTCGTCTCAAAAAAGGCCCTGAACATGTGTGGGGGTGGAGGGTGGGGGGGTGGAGATGGGTGAAACCTGGTGAGCTGGCTCAGTGGATGAGGTCATTTGTCACCAAACCTGATGGTCTGAGTTGGAGCCCAGGATTCAAACAGTGGAAGGAGAGAACCAATTCCTAAAAAGTTGTCTTCTAACTTTTGCATGCACACCGTGGTCCAGACACACACCGCCCCCCTGCCCCGTCACATACTATACACAATAAACAAATGAATGTAATTGCTGACTCGAAAAGATGATCCAAGTAAAATGTGACAGCCACCTCAGGCAAGACCCATCTTTGTCACACATGACAGACACTCAGGTCTGACGACAACGAAAGGCAATGTTCTGTAGTCACACAATCAAGCAGCAGAAAGCGCGAGTGGGGGTGGGAGGAAGAACTCTTAAGAGGCAGGGGCGCAACGGGTGTAGTGGTCATCACGCGATAAACAAATCTTTTAAAATCTTAATAAATAAATAAAATTCAAAATCGAAAGTGGTTACCTGTCGTTTAACTACAGCACAATCTGGGTCTCCTTGGGCATGCTCCAGCGGCAGGAGAGAGCCGAGGAACAAAGCTGCCAACAGTCACGGGCACACGGAGGTTAACTATGTGAGTTCTCCTCTTTGGGGCAGGTTTGCATTTTCCTGTAGCAGAGACTGGGGCTTTGGTTTTATGCTGTTGGTTTTAAGTGGGCTCATTCGTCCAGATGGCCGCCCTCTGGTTGTATTCTGACCTACTGAGAGTTCAACAGGAGCATCCAATCCCTCCAGCAGGCACAGGCCACTTGCTTCATAGCTAGAGGGAGCCAAATGAGAGAACTGAGTCAGGCAGGATTTGTGGCAGCTAGCCCCCAGCTCTGCCTGGAGACTAAGACATGACCACAGGGATGATGGAAACCACACACTACAGAGACATCCTGAGAGAGAAAGCCAGCGCTGCCATGGAGGAAATACGGCCCCAGGTGGGCTGCTTTCCAATTTTTCATTAGAAGTTAGAACGTTAGATAGATCACTTCTGCGAATTTTGCCCAACATGAACGTAAATTGTCTTTTAAAACGTAAACATTTTGTAAGCCAGTTCCAGCAAGCTAAATGAAGCCTGACTCCTGGCCAGATTTGTTCTACAGGGTGTCCCGTGGCCCCTACATTCCCCCGTGCAATGGTAACGCGTCAGTAGCTGACATTCTTAGCAGTTTCTGTCACAGCTGAGGTCACACAGCTGAAGCGCAGATCTACAAGGGAACAGCAGCCGAGCCAGGCAACCACACAAACTGAACTCCAAACCGGATGCAGCCATTCGACAATCTCCATTAAAGCACATCTTTATCATTTGTCAAGAACATTTGTCCCTATTGACTATACTCTGCCTCCAGACTCTACCAAACTGCACTCCTTTGGGGTGTCACTCACAGCATTGATGAGCCTGTCTTCAAGCCACCCACAAAACTGATGTCAGCCTGGGGTGCATCAGGTTTCTCTCCTGTTGGGAGCCGTTCAGCTACCATGTTCTTTACAGTTCCTGTACCTCAGATTCAGTCACCTTCCTCCATGATGCTACCATTTGTTGTCCACAGGCCTAATCCCCTGGGCCTGGTGATAACTCTGCTATGGCATTTTGTGGTTCGTTAAACTTTTTCTCACAGATATTTTTACTTGATTAAAAATATTATGGTATGGGAGGTTGCACCCAGGCATGTATGTGCCACAGTGTTCATAGGGACACTTTGGGGAGCTGGTTCTCTCCTTCTGCCTTGGATTCAGGCATCAAACTTAGGTTATCTGACTTGAGTGCCAAGAGATTTTGCCTCACTGAACCAGCTTACCTGCCCTCGCTTGTTTTCGTTGCTCATCAAAGCCTGAACACCACTGCAAAATTAGTCAGATTATACACTTTCCAATCTGTTGAGGTGATGCTTTTTGTTTGCCCAACAATAATTTCCAAACAATAAAATAAAATCCAAACAATAGTTTGGATTTCTAGATTATGCTAATTCTGCTTCCTATCTGACCAGAAATTAATTTGCAAAGTCACTGGCTAGGCCAACTGCAAGCAGGAGGGACCAGAAGCATGTTTAAGAAGAATACTGGCTATGGAACAAATATTTCTCAGAACTGAAACATCCTTCCTGGTGGGAGGTTTGTGAGACCCAGGAAGAGAACTAAACTGAGAAGTCTCTGGAAGCTTCCAGAACTTAAGATTCCCAGGCCCTCTCCAATATCAGATGAGTGTGTTACTAACTGCTGAGGGGAGGAGACTAACTCACAAGCTCCCTGCAGGGCTTGCAGAGTCCCAGGGCAACAGCTCTTCGGGGTGGGCTCTCCGTGATATGTGTAGATACACACACTCCATAGAAACCCCACACCCACACTCCGCCTAACCCGGTAACCCCATTGGTTTGTTGTTAGATTTTGGTGAAACTGTTTGATCTGTTAGTGCCAGGACAGAGAACAGACCCATCCTTACCTCCCCAGGGAAAGTCACACCCTGTTGTGATCCTAAGAGTTACTAGAAAAATGGAACGAGCTGCCTTAGAAGAAAGTTCTACAGCTTTCGATCGGAGCTGGGGTTCTGTACAGGGTTCTTCCGTGTAGCTGGACAAAGGCATCTTCCAGTGGTCTGTTTGTTCATGGTCATTTTCTGTCATCATGACAAAATACCAGTAAAAACCAAATGTTTCTTCTGTTCATGACTGGTGCTTTGCTTCCCACAGACTGCAGTAGAGGACGGGCTCAGCTGCTGGGAAACAGAGGGGGGATACAGGGGGCACAAGGTGAAGTACAGAAGGGCACACCTCCCGCCAGGGACCCACTTCCTCAGCTGGGTCTCCCTGTCCAACATGTCCCCCACTTCCCAACAGTCCAATGAAGGATCCTCCTCATCCAGTCACTCCCTCCAAAGCCCACCAGTTGGCACGTGGTTTGGGGGCAATGTTTTAACACCAAGCCGCAACAGTAACTGCCAAGGGTTGGAAATGGACACTTGGCAAATCTGATCACTTTTAATGCCATGTATGTTTAAAAAATCAATTCTCTTTTGAAAAGAGATTTTTCCAACAAATTTTCTCTTGGAAATGCTGTTTTGTTTTTGCTTTTAACATTTTTTTGGCAATGAAGATAATCTGTACAATAGAATACTGTTTACTAATCAAAGAAACACAATGAGGGTTTGGGGGCCTGTGAGATGGCTTATCTGGTAAGCATTTCCATGCAAACCTGAGGAACGGAATTCCATGCCCAAGTTCTAACCCTGGAAGGGGAGGACTGACTGTCCTAAGCTGTCCTCTAACCTCCAGCTGCGTTTGGTGGCAGGAATCTCAGGTCTATGTTGTTGTTGTTTAAGATTTGTTTCTAATTGTGTGAGTGTGTGTCCTTGCTCTTGAGTGCTGATGTCCAAGGAGGTCAGACAGCAGATCCCCCTGGAGCTGAGTTACAGGAGGGTGTGAGCTGCCAGAAGTGGCTGCTCAGAGCTGGACTCTGGCAAGAGCAGTGCCCACTTTTAGCCACGGAGTCATTTCTCCAGCCCGTTTGTTTGTTTAAATAAGCAAAGTTTTTATTTTATTTTTCACGTAACTCACATTTGTTTCCAGTCTCGGGATTCACTGGGCCTCCTCTGGTGGCCGCCATTCCTGAGTGACAGCAGTGTTAGGAAGGGGGAAATGGAAATTTCCCAGTCGCTTGTCCCAGCTACAAATGCCAGGGGAGGGTGGGGTGCCTTGAACACGGGTTCGGGGAGGGGCTGCAGGCAGGGGGGTCTAATGCTAGGGAATGGGGCAGGTCCCTCACTCAGGTGCCACGATCGTGGCCCATTTGGTCCTGGAGAGCCACCCGGAAGCAGTGGCCTGGATCCGGGCGAGGGCAGCGGCGGGGAGCCCGCAGGAAGCCGCCCCGCTACAGGAGAGCCCGGGACCTCGGTGTGCTTCCCTGGTCCTGGATGCGTTTGAAACACCCGCCTAAAGCCCGGGAACGGCAGTCGGCAGCCGTCGGAGTTCCACTGCTGGCTGGATACTGCTCAGTGGCAAAGCCGCTCGGAAAACGAATGCACAACTCCTCAGCAAATTGTTTTCCCGTTCGGTCTAAAGCAGGAAGCGAGGAGACTAAGGGAACCCTAATTTCTTCCTGTACTAATACAAAATAACCGCAAAGCTTAGCTCCAAAAGGATCGTGCTCCAGGTGAGGCTCGAACTCACAACCTCGGCATTGCTCTGCATGTACTGCTGTATAAGTACCGCGCGCTAACCGATTGCGCCACTGGAGCTCCGCTAAGCCGGTCTCAGCGAAGGCTCTATCAGGCCCAGGCAGGCGTCGGTGGAGCATGCGCAACCGCCGCCACGGGCGCCGCTCGGAACTCCAGCCTCCCGTAACTCCGGAGCGGACTCACGGCTACCAACCGGTGTCTGGGGACCGAAGGATCCGGGAGAGACTCGGCGAGGGTCCTCCTAGGAGCCGCGGGGACGGGTTCGCACGGCCGAGCCTGCAGGGGAGCGGCGGCGTCGTCCTCCGAGGGGCTTCGCTCCC
>LOJH01014876.1:0-17240 GCA_001685095.1 Ellobius talpinus
GGACGAAAAGCAGGCCTGCACTCCCCTATCACTACACTCCAGCACCAAATACTCCCAGCTTTAAAAAGTGAAACTAATGCTAACTTGTTCCAAACTATCTGCCATCCTGGCCACTCTCCTTTGACACATTATTTCTGTGGGTGTTCCACTTTATCCACAATAATAGAAACTGAGCAAAAGTCTGCATTGGGTCTGCAACCCCAGGGGAGGGAAGTGAACCCCACTTCGCTCTGCTTCATTCTGCACTCTGGTCAACTGATCTCGATTTAGCTACCCCTAGGAAAGAGACCTCTGGGCACATTTGTGAGGGAGTATCTAGATTGTGTCAATGGAAGCGAGAAGACCCATATTAAACACGGGGAGCACTTCCCTGTGGATGGAGCTCCAGGCTGAGTCAACAGGAGAAAGTGAGCTGAGCACTGGCATCCCTGTCTCTTTGCTTCCTGACTGTGAATACACTGCCTCACACTCCTGCCGCCACAGCTGCCAGCTGCTTCTGCGGCTATGCCTCCCTCCTCTGCCCCAGAGAAGCCCTTTGCCCTTCATCCATGGTGATGCTGCCTCTGGATGTTTTAATCACAGCAACAAGGAAAGGAACCAGTAGAATGTTGTTAAACCATTTGTTTGGTTCACAGGCTTCGCTCACAGAAGCCCTTCCTGCACTGTGTCCACAGAGCCACTACCACCAGGATCTGCTCATGTGGGACTTGATGGTATTCTCTGAGTCACTAAGCTTGGTCCATCTCTCCTATCGGCTGAGACTTTTCAGAGGGTGTTCTCCATCACTTTATACTCTCCTCCACCACCATCACTTCTAACTTCAGGTCATCTCTGGCCACAGATGCTTATAAGAACTCAGGTACTGGGCCAAGCATTTCCTCTGTGTGACCACATTCAATCATCCAAACAGGCCAAGGAGGCAGTTAGTTTCCTATGGTTTTACCACGAGGACATTGGGGGATTGTAAAGAGACCTCATCTGTCATGACAGGTCACAAGTAGCAGCAAAAGTTCTGAGACTGATAAGCTGGACAACTTCATGAGATAACATGGAGGGACATACAAGCTACAGATGAAAACATGGACAGAATGGGAGTCTCAGATTCCTAAACAGGTGTGTCTCAGTCCTTCCGATTTCACTGGGATCTATCTGTGATTTTTGGTGTGATCATTTTGCCCAAGGGGCTGAGGATGAGACTTCTCAAGCACCTTGATAAAAAGCAGGGATTCATGATTTGTTGCCCTCCTCCTCATTCACCAGTTCCGAAAACAGTTTAAAAAATGAAGTCAATCCGGCTCTTGCCTGATTTTGGCAAGCCCGTGGCTGGATTCTCACAACCCCTTCTTTGCTCGTTTTGTTCCCCAGCATAGCCTTAGAAACAGCCTAGAGGGCCAGGATCAGGCTCCAGAGCCGACAGTGGCAAAGGTTCCAACTAGGTCGGAACTGTGGGATGCACCCACAGACCCTCTTTAGGAGGGGAACTGGGGGTGGGGTGGGGAAGAGATGGTCCTGGATCAGGTGGGGAGGAATCAGAGGTCTTGACTGGCAAGAGGGACCTGGCTTGGGCCCGTGTGTTCCCCTTCCCATGATGCAATGTTGGAGCTTTATGGCTGCAAGCAGTTGAAATAAAGAACCCTAAGTTCCTTTCTGCACCATTCAGAAAACAGTGACTGCCAGTCCTCCCCGCTGCATGGCAATGAGCGGCCTCTGTTTACTGATGTCTTACCACTTGCTAAGCACCGTGCGTAGTATTAGACTTGCATAATCTCTCAAGATGACTAAAAATACCTGTTAGCAAAGAAATACAAGCCTGGGCTCAGGAGGTTTATAATGAAACCCACCTGTTTATAACCGACTCCTCTCCATCACATTCCCTCAAAGGTCACCTTTTCTAAACCCCCATTGCTACTAATGTTAAGCATATGACCTCTTTAGGAACAGAATATCTTTAATCTTCTGTGAGAAGAGAGGACAATCTTACAATCACACCCCTGGCTCACAGAGTGGCCGGACAGAGTGACAAAGGTCACCCAGCTGGCGAGGGATTGGGGGCAGGGGCCAGACTCACATCTGCCTCTCTCCACAAGCACTGGGTCACATCCATGCCTGCCAGAAGGTACAGGGCCTCTGGGTCATCTTCTGTCTGAAAACCTTTGGGGTGGACACAACTAAATAACACCCTGAGAAGACGTGCAGGTGAGGGTCCTTTTCCCTGTGAGATCTTTATGTAGATACTTTGAGCTCATCCTCCTCCAGGAACAGCAAACTTGGCTGCTCTTTCGGTACAAATGCAGCATGATTTTAGGATCTCCAAGCGCCCTGTCTCTCATTTGAGAGGATGGAACTCATGGCATCCGTTACCATCTCAGCTAGGAAGACACAAACAGTCTGGTTCCTTCCAGATCTAGCTTTTTATAAGAAATGGCTTCCCTTTGCTCCCTGGTTACTGTGGCTGCTTGAGAAGATGTGTCTGCATTGCTAAGCATTTGTTACAAGAGGCAGCCCGGTAAGCCAGGTGCAGATCTTTTTGAGGGCATTCACTCACTGGCTTGGTAACTGGCGCACCATTCCCTTCTCTCTGACTGACTCCTCAGCTGTCATCCTGAGTCATGGATTAGGAATTAGAGGAGTTAGCAAGTATTACATGATTGCTCCAGAATGGAGTCAGCACCCTCTTAGAACCCAGCTTCTTAACCTATAGGTCACTGGCCCAAAGGGGGTCACATAACTGATGAAAAAAATCAGCAACAGTAAAGGTTTCTGAACATGTGTTATGACCAAAGGTGAATTCAAATCAGACGTGTACTAAATATGAGGTGTTTGTGGCTGCACTCACCCCTGTTTCTTCTCAGGGTGTCCCTGCAACCTTCGTTCTAAGCAACACAACATGCATGCTTGGCATCACAGGTGTGGTATACCAAACATGGCTCGAAACGCCCAGCTTTATTTGTGATTATTGTATATTACAGTTTCCGTATGTGGCGAATTTCCGTGTCTTTTATAGTCCATGTGAATTTTCTGCTCTCACAGAAACAAAATGTTTTATTTACAGAAAACAGATTTTAATATTTCCCTGCCAGCCTTGCTCAGCATAGAAGTATCAAATTACGATACCTTTGAATTGTGCTAGGTTAGGATATTTGATTTTAAAAATTGCTATCTGAGTGGATGACTTGGGTTTCAAAAAAAATTAACTGAACTGTGGCTTGGGATTAAGACAGGATTCCCAACAATTTCTGAAATGGCCTAAACATCTGCCTGTCACTTAGTCTTGTGCACTTATGATAGCTGAAAAACGTTGAAGACGTATGTTTTGCAAAATCGAACTCACAGACAGGGTTTGAGTCCTTATGTCTATGTCAAAATAAACCAGCACACATCTCATTTGCATGCGTTTTGTTTTTATGTATTATATGAAATGTAAATATATATATATATAAAAGAATTGTGGTAAGACATTTCTTCATGATTTATTCAGCAACTTCAATTTGTGTATCTATTTTATATACATATGTATTGGGCATTATATAAAGAACTCTTGGTGAAAGGGGTTGTGGGTAGAAAAGCATAAGAAGCCCCCCTCTAGATGACTGTTGCTACTGTTGGTACTTTCTGTCTCTCACCCCGACGTTTCCGGAAGTCTTTGGATATAGCTGTGCAGCCTTCATATGGAGGAGGAGCCTCGTAGAAAGATCCTTAGTGTCTTACGAGTATATAACGGTGGAATTATGAGCCCCATGATATGATGGGTAAATAAACTGAAACAAGGTAAATGACCTGTCCCAAGGGACAGGGTGGCTCATGTGAGAAGCAAGAGGGCCGTCCCATTAACACTACGCCCTAGACATCATTGTCATCACTGTGAGCTTGCTCCTGACTGTGGGCATTCCATGTAGTTTCCATGGATCCCTGTCTAGCTGGTCTTACTTAAGCAGGAGCTTTAAGCACTCCACTTAAAGTGCAAGGTCACCACGCATATCAAATTGAACGCAAAACACTATTTTGCTATTTCTACCTATAAGGCTGACTGTGATTTTCTTTCTTTCTTTGCTTTTCTTTGCATGCAGTCTAGAATTCTGAATGAATGTAATAAAAGGGTTCCCTGAATCAACAAATATATAACAGTATCAAAACTCTTAGGAACAAACCATTTTCTCCATTACTAGAAGCTTAAAGGGATATTACTTTCAATTCTATTATTCAGAATTTGCTGTTTGGGGCCTGAATGATGCCCTGATTTGTAGTTAATAGGTCAGTGGCTCACTCACTGGAAAACATCTGAGGCTGCCTGCGCAGAGCCAGGCATTGTCCCAGCCTTGATGATCTAACAATGGCCGCACCAGCTGCTCCGGGGCAGACCTACTGCCTGCCCACTTTATCCTCTGTGCCATTTGCTGGATCAGCCTCACCCCCACATCCTGGCTGAGCTCTGCCAGTGAGAAGGGGTGAGATGAGAGGGTCAAAGGGTCCAAGACATCTGGGTATAGATCCCTGCTCTGTGCTTCAACTGTGAGACGAGAGAATGACTGTCCTTCTGAGCCTCAGGCTTCCAATCTGCCAAATAGGGCAAGGGTACCCATCAGCCTGAGTGTAGCTTGCATGTCTCAATGTATCTAGCACAGAGTCTGGCCTCAGTAGGCATGGGTCAATAGTGGCCTATACCCACTCTCAAATGGGACAGCCACTCTCCCGAGTCCCAGGCCCACTCCTCCCTGGCCCCTTTAGGTAGAACTTCCAGCCTTGTAGCCTAGTTCTTTGCCTCTTATAGATCCTGTCTGACCCTGCCTATGAAGCAGCTCATCAGCTCTCTTCACATCCTACGTACATCACTTCTTTCTTGTTGGGTACCTAACTCTGCTGCCCCTATACTCCGTGGTGGAGGTAGTGTTTATGAGTTTTCGCAAATGCATCCTTGTATCTAAGCCTGGTTGTGTCCGTCTCCACAGATGGGAAGACTGAGGCATAAAGGCCCACGGAAACGCCAGGATTAAGTGTCACACCTGTCCCAGTACTATCCTGTGGTGCCCAGGACTTAGCTCTAGTCATCCTGCATCGTGACCTGTTTGCTTACACTGTGCCACATCTGGGATATCTCTCTCCAGCTGCTCCATGCTCCACACCTTTGCGTCCTTCCTTCCTTCCTCAGGGAACTGTTTTAGAGCAGTCTTTGCCCTGGGGTCTGCTCCCACATTTAGACAATCTTGGTATCAGAGCACAGAAGAGCTTGGGGTGTGTGGGGGGTGACTTTCTGCTGCGACTCCGTGGTTGGGGCAGGATTTATCCTGTGAGTATCCACCCTGCACTTGGGGACCCAAGAGCCCCTGGTCCAATCTCACCTCTGCACGTGCCATGGAGGGCTGGTTCTGCATCCAGGCTGGCTGCAGAGATTCAGGTGACTCTGAGGGCATTAGGTAACTCCCTGGAGCGGGAAAGAGCAGCCACATCTAATGGTGAAGAGCTATGAGGATGCGCAAGTGTGAGAATGTGAGCGTGGGTGCAGGGTGTCTAGTGCCTGTTGGGGGGGCAGCTTGTCCTGCATTCTAACTGCCATCCGTGCTGGGTGCCTAGACACCAGAGGCTTCTGAAGGGGTCACGTTTTCCAATTCTCTGCACCCCGGCATCTGCCACCACTCCCGGCACAGCAGCAGATATCGAATGTCTGTGGGATGAGTAACAAAACTGAACGATCCCCCAAAAGAACCCACCCAGGAGTGAGGGTAGAGTTTCTGGAGCGTCTCTTCATTCACTCCGTGTTAGTCTTGAGTCCCTTCAAGGCCCCAAGCATTATTCTAAGTGCTGACGACAGGTGACTGAAGTCCACCATGCTGTCCTTCTCTGGCATGGCTTAACACCCCAGGGAGACAGAGAGCCTACCAGGCAGCCTCCGGACTGATTCAGGACACTTTTCAGAGAGTTCCCACACCCCAGCGTGTCAGGTTTAATTATTAGGGTGGGGCCAGGTACGTATAGGGTTTCTAGAAACTTCCCAGGGACATGGAACATGCTGCCAAGGGGACATATATTAGGGTCAAGGGGAAAGTAAGGACCATTCCTGAGAGCGGAAGGACTGGGAAGAAAATAGAACAGGGGATGATTTGGCCTAGGGGTCTGAGAGGGACATTTTAATACTTTCAAGGGGCTTCTGACACATCTGGAGACTTTTCTTGGTGTCATAACTGGGGGAGAGGTAGCTCTAGCGTCCAGGGTTTTAGCACTGCTCCTAAACACCACCTGACGCCTAGGACAGCTCAAGAACAAGGACCCATCCAAAACAAGCAGTCCTGGGCATGACTATGGGATGCAGGACAGGGGGACAAGAGATACGGACACTTTAGAGAGAACCCTGTTTAAGGGGGAGGTGGAACTTAATGTCACATAGAGAAAACTCCAGCAAAAGCCTTTGAAGGAGTGTGGAAGATCTCTGATTCTCAAGTGGGAACCAGAAAAAAAAATGGCCTCTGAATACACTGCCAACCTCTCCCCCAACCACCCCTCCCCGCCTCACCCCCGCAGCTGCTAGCTTAGAGAGGCTTTGCTTCTGCTGGAGCGAGTCCTTGGGGACTGTCTGTTGTGGGCAGGGAAGGGAGAAGGTTGCAGTTACTAAGCTGCTTTCATTCTATCCTCACTTCCTTCCCAGTCCCACAGCAGAAGAGGGGACGATGGCAAGGTCAGGCCAGGGACATCACTTACATATCCTCAATACTACCTTCTGGCTCAGTGCCCTTGCTTTTCCAAAGGCCTCTTTTGAGCCACTGCCCCTTGATCCCCAAGAGTTCTAACTGGGGGAGTGGAGAAGTTCTCAGGAGAGATGGCCAGCTCAGCTCCTCTAGCCCTGGAAAAAATGACTTCCTGAAAGGAACTGGGAGCCACAGGGCAGTAAATACACATTGCATTCCAGAAGAGGAGGAGGGAGGGAGCCCTTGGCCAGCTCCCCAGAGCGCATGCACCCTCCCCTTACCATGACCCATTCACTTTTCCATCCAGGCCCTGGGACTGAACCTGCCAGCCCTTTCCTGCCCCACCCCCAGCGACCCTTTCTTTTTCCCTTCACAGCAGCTTCTCGGTAAATCAGCTGCAGACATTACTTTGGAACGCACTGGTTCGGACCTACAGAAGCTATGCAAGGCAGCCGGCTTGCTCAGCACTATGTGGGCTTTCCAAGGAAACGGCAGGACAGCTTCCACTCCATGGGGGCAATTTAGGTGGAAAGGCAAGTCCTCCTACAAGAATTCCAAAAAGGCTAAAGTCGACTGGCTGCTCCCAAGAACCCAGGAGCCAACAGGCTTCTGATAGGCTAGTCACACCTGCCAGAAACTTGCCAACATGGAAGGGGCAGAGCCAACCCAACCTGCTGAGCAACATGACTCAGAGCCTGGAAGGCAGGTGGGGAAACTGAGGCTACAAAGGGGTGAATGACGAGCTCAAAGTCAGCAGCAGGAGGATGGCTGAGTCAGGTAGCTTGCGGTCTCCCAGCTCCTGCCTGTACATGAACTTCTCTCAGCTAGTAGTAGAAGTTCCACAACAGCACATCCAAACAGAGAAAGAATGGGGGATTGGTTGCATCCCACCTCAAAGATGCATTTGGGGGTAAGGGGATCCATCAAATATTTGTGTGTCCTTAGTTTTTGAATTTGCTTTCTGAAATAGAAACACCTGCTAGGTCCCCAGACTCCCCCAAATATAATAAGCCCCAAATCAAAATCCTGCCCATCAGGAAAGCTGTCAAGCCCAACCTACAAAACTCATCTCACAGAAGGAATCATCCTGGGGGAGGTGCAGGAGTATGTTTACTTAAGTAATTATTCTATTAAAAATGATAATTTGCCCAATATGTCCTGAGACTTTCATTACAGATATCCAGAATGAAGTAGATAATTAGCAATAAAGAACCACTGGCTAAAAACCTAGGATTAGGGATGTTTAGGGATTGCTGTAAAACAAGCCGCCAAATGCCACATAAATGTATAGCATAGTCATTCGCTGAAAATCAAGACTGATGGGCAAAGTGGAGTGTCTGTAAATGGGAACTCCTAAGACAAAGCACTCTGAGTGTCTGCTGGGGTTAAAGTTGTGCCGAGGTCCCTCACTGCTGGGGTCAAAGTTATGCTGAGATCCCTCAGCAGTGTCCAGATGTGTGCACCTGTTTACACGTGCAGAGTCATTCCAGATGTGGGCTCAGGTTTGTTTCCACAACTTTCAGAAAGTCCCCGACATGCATGTGACACGAGGAAGATATTCTCTGCTCTTGCCTGCCTCCTGTCCTTCTCCCCTTTCCTCTACTCCACTTCTTCCTCTCCGTCTTCCCTTGGGAAAAGACTTGGCTTGGAAATTACCACCAGCTATTCTCTTGATTAACTCCAGTATTGCCTTTGGGGGTTACCAACAGCATGTGGTACAGAGATGTCTCATCTGTTGCCAGGACAAATCACCAGTGTGCCAAGTCTCCAACCGCCTATATCTCAGATAAGGGTCAGTATGGGTCCATCAGCACCGATAAATTCCACAAATATGCACTGAACGCCCACCCTGCCACAAGGGTGGCCATTGCAGCCTGAGGGCTTCACTGTGCTGTCTGGGACTTAAATACTCCTGCTAGTCTTTGAAGAGGCCAAGGGTTACAGGCAGGTCACCAGCTGTCTTAGGGATGACTAACAGAGCAGAAAAGCTAGGGGCCACCAGGATTCTGGCTATGGGTTGCTATATAGATCCAGGACAGAGGAAGAAAGCAGGATGATACAGCGGCTGGGTTAGGAGGTATACAACGGTGACCAGCGTCTTTGGTTCTCAAGGCCATAAATGGCAGAGCAGACTGTTTCTATCTGTATTACTTGGGCTAGGAGAGGAAGCAAAAGCATTCTCTGTTCTCAAAAGTTGTTTTAGAGCAAAGGTGTTGTGGGGGGCAAATTGACAGGACTCTCACAGAATCTCAGGAATAAGGCAGTTTCCCATACTTGAGGATGTAACCAAACTGCTTAAGCTTGCCAGCTAGAGAGGCCTAGATCAGAGGATCCTTGTTTGACTACCCACAGACTCTGATGACTGCCCAAGGCCTCTGTTGTGCTGGGTAATTAAACCAATTCCACTAGCTGGGAGTGAATTACAAAACTTACACCATATGATTAAAAGAGATGGACTTCGGGCTGGGGAGATGCCTCGGTCGGCAGACTATCTGCTGTGCAAGTACAAGGACCTGAGTTTGAGTCTCCAGAACCCAAGTAAAAAGCCAAGGCTGACAGAATATGTCTATAACCCCATCAATGAGTTGGGGCAGAGCACTGGCTAGCCAGCTTAGCTAAGTCGATGAACACCATTAAGAATTTCTTGTCTCAAAAAATAATGGGGGTGATGGACAGACTCCTGATATTGACCTCGAGTCTGCATAGCATGTGCAACTGCACAGACTCATACTAATAAGTACATCACACACACATACACACACACACCACATTTTTTATGCAGCCTACGTTGGTCTAGAATTCATTCTGTAGCCCAGGATGTCCTCAAATATATATATTGGTTTTAGAGACAGGGTTTCTCTGTGTAACCCTAGCTGTCCTGGAGCTCACCCTGTAGACCACGCTGGCCTCCAACTCACAGAGATCCAGCTGTCTCTGTCTCCTGAGTGCTTGCTTCCCACATGGAGACCATGTGCCAGGCAAGGTTCCAGAGCCAAATGTGATCATACAACCATTCCTGACTGTGGTGCTGGGCTCCAGGTTCTTTAGTGGGCCTTTGAGGGAATTCCACAGAGAAATAAACAAACCTGGCTGGAGAGAAATATCTCACTTGTCATTGTAGTGGGCCTAACATTGAGTGTGGCACCTGCCACATAGCAAGTGTATGCTTGTTTTTCTACAGGAATGCACAGAACTAAGTCAAGCACCCATGATCTCAAGCATTCTGACAGACCCCAGAATGTCTGGGTGGAGTGGAATGGGCAGAAAGCTTGTGAGGACTGCGGGTTAAGCCCTGGCCTTTTCTGTACTGCCTAATAGACTCACAAAGAGCATTGGGTTTAGAATCAGCCAGGCCACCCCTCCACCCGAGTGAGGTGCAGCTGTTACCCTTCCTAGCTATACTTTTTTTTGTACTGTTCTCGGTCTCTGTTTGCTCAGTTGTTCCCTGCAGACTCCCCAGGCCTCTTTCAGGAGGAGAGAAATATAATGACCTCACATGGGTGGAGTGTACAAGTTACAGCAGTAGTCTTTGGAGGGGGGCTGCTCACTGAGGGCTAGCTGGGGTGAATTGGGGCCATCAGCATTACTATTGTGATGCTCAGCATCCTTGGTGTTTGGCAGTACATGAGGAGCACATGGAATGTTAACCTTTGTGCCATGTGGACTGCTCAATGCGAAACTAAACTGTTATGGCATGCTCCAAAGTGTGCGTGAAAGGCAAATAGGTAATACATTAAAACAAAACAGAAATGCTTGGGGACTTTTGAGTTTGCTAGGATGGCTCCCCTACATATCACCGAGAGGGAGACTGGATGCTGTCCTCAGAGCTACAGATGGCCCCAGACCAAGTGCATGGGAGCATCTATATAGGCCTGGGCTTTGCTGCTAATGGTCTTTGTGGTCCTGATTCCTAATTCAAGGGCCATGTCTTAATGCTAGAAGAGCAGGGCCTGTCAGAGGCAGAAGGGACCTCTGTGGAGTATTACAGCACACACAGAGAACAAAGCAAAGCAGATGCAGGTAATGCCTGCTGGAGCAGCACAGCCAAGCCTAAGGCTCTGGTGGGCAGAGACCCTGTATTATGTAATAAAGAGTCAGGCACACCAAACATTGTCCAGGCTTCCTGTGGGAGCAGATGTGGCAAATCTGAAAGCAGATTTGTGTCCCTTTTCTTTCCCTCTGCTCCAGCAGCCAGAAAGCCAGTGGCTTCAAATGTCACAACCAGAAAATCTTGGCAGCCTGGATCCCCAAGCCACAGCTTGAAATAAAGCTCTGTGGAGAGCTATGGCTCCTCAAGGGACTGACTTCCTGAGAGAAAGACCCTGGTTTGCTAAGCCCCTGGGACAGTGGGGTCATCTGTCACCATGACACATGCTTCGTAGTCTAGGGGTCTGCTCAAGTTTTATGGCTGTTGGCGTGGTAAGTACCCTGACTGAAATCACCTTAGGGCTAAGGGGGGGTTTGTTGCAGCTTACAGTTCCAGGTCACAGCTCCTCAGAGCAGGGAAGTCAAGGTGGGAGGGACTGGAGACAGCTGGCCACACCACGTTCAGTCAAGAGAAGAGAGACATGAATGAGTGCATGCTTACCCACCAGCTTGATTTATTCCACTCTTATACAGCTCAGGGCTCAGCCCATGAAATGGTACCACCCAAATACATGATGGGCCAGTTTACCCTCACAGGCAGGACTACAGGCTAATACGACCTAGATAGTTCTTCCTTGAGACTCTTTTCCACTTTGGGCCAAGTACACAATTGAAAATATCCATCACAGGGTTTCATGCCCCTTCCCTGAAGAATGCTCTGTTAGCCACTAGTACACACACCACACACACACACACACACACACAGTTGCAATCCTCACAACTTTTCTTGCTGCACAGGTTGGTCCAGTAAGATTATTGACCCTCTCGCTCTTTTGACAGGTGACAACCACAAAAGTATCTTGAGGACAAGGAGCTGCCTCAATGCCCAAAAGTACTTTTTCTGGGGAAGTGAATATGTTCCTGTCATTGACTCTAATCTCGTAGTCATTCATGAACGAAGCCTGCCACACTACGGGAAGACAGGGCTGGTCTTTGCATTCTATCGCTAAGGGTGAGACACTGAATTCTAATGTCCTTACAGAGTGACAGGAGAGAACTTTGTCTCTGATGTCACTTGCATCTGGCTCTAAACTCCATCTCTGCCATTTCCAGTGCAATTCATCAGATTCGTGTCTTGTAGCCTCAGCTGTCTCCTATGCAAAATGGGTGTAAATTTTCTATCAAGTTGGGCAGTTTTAAATTACATTAAATAAAGGGTAACACACACCATGCTTGGTTCAATGGCTGGCATCCGGCACGTTGGTCTCCCTATTTGATACCATTAGAATTGATTTTGTTCTGGACTGCTTGGGGACAGGGTGGCCTCAGAGGAACTCACCATCCTTCTGCCTCAGCCTCCTGACTGCTGGAATCACACCTTTCCGTACTGCCACCTACCAGTCTTTGCTGTACCCCAAGCCTAAGTTAGAAGTAGGCTTCAAGTTCCATATCTGCAAGTATAATATTGGGAGTCATGGAAAGCTCTCCTGGAGAGGAAGTGGCCTTGACTGCCTCCTGTGAAAAAACTGCCCAGAATTCCTTTAAGCCTCTGGCAAAGACCTGCCACCAGGGGCAGCAGCGAGCAGCAGCTCATTATGCACCTGTGCCAGGCCAGCAAGACCCTCCTGGAGGTCTCTCTCTCTGGATTCCAAAGATAGCCTTTTGCTCACTGTGGCAGCCATGGATGCACACTCCATAGCCATTCATTCTTAATCCCCAGTGCAGTGGGCCAGCCCTGCTCTGGTCCTGGGAGCACGCAGACAAACAGGAAGTTCTCCCTGCTGGTGGAAAGTGACTCATTTTTTTTCTCCTTCAGGGAGACAGATACATAAACAGATCAAAATCCATAAAATGACAATTCTTTTTCTCGGGGCACACTAGCCTCTCTGAGGGAGAAACAAGGCTCACCACAGAAGGAAAAGGTGACATTGTGAGTTTAGGGAATTGGGGCAGAAGCCTCATGTGCAAAACAATAAAAGGGAGAGGCGATGGTGCACTTAGGGTTCAGGGGTTAATCTGGTACAGCTGAAATGGGGCATACACAGCAAGAGTTAGAGCAAAATATGCCTGCCGGGAAGAAATCTGTTCCAAGACAGCCAGTGTACCAGGCTGAGGAATTTGGACTTGACCCCATGGGTCAGAGGTTACTTTCATTTACAGGAAGATTGGAGAATTCGGTTGAAGAACTAGGCTTATGCTAAGGGTTAAGGCATGAGCTCCCCCCACCCCCACCCCGGCACCTCTCTGCATCACACGCTATTGGTCTATACTCTACCCCTGCACTCTTCCACATGTCTTGCTAAGCCCCTGGGAACATATGAGTTTTGACTTCTGGGTAACCAGTGACTAGGGATGGTTTAAGAGAACTAGTGGAAGACAATGGATTTGGGAATTTCAAATCACATCTCAGTGGAGCTGAGGAAGGGAGAGATTGGTGACAGATGACAGATTGATTGTCCTTCCAGTAGGACTTCCTCTTTTCTTCCTTAAAAGACAAGATTCATTTACTCTTATTTTACATGTATTGGTGTTTTGTCTGCATGTATGTCTGTTTGAGGGTGCCAGATTCCCTGGAAGTGGAGTTATGGACCGTGGCGAGCTGCTATGTGGGTGTTGGGAATTTGAATCCAAGTTCTCTGGAAGAGCAGCCAGTGCTCTTAATCACTGGGCCATCTCTCCAGCCCCTACTCTTTTCTTCTTATTTGAAAACAAAGCAAAGACGCGNGGGGGGGGGGAAAGCAGTCTGAAAGTTTCTATTCACTTCTGTGGAGTGAGAACCAGCGTTAGGTCGCTCTCCCATGTCGACACGCACACAGCACACATGCAGAACTCTCATGGATCCAATTCCACTTATCAGTTTAATAACTATTGAGCAACCACTCGGTCAAGGCTAGGTGCTCTGGTGGCGGGGGAAGGGAGAGAATCAAAGGAGAAAAACCCGGAGTTCTTCCAGCTTGAGGTCTCCCCAGAGTTCTACCATTGGGGGACAGTGCAAAGAAGAGGCTCCATAAGCATAGCCTCTGCTCGCTAGTGTCCAGGTGCTAGGCATGCTACTGTGCTCAGAGCTAGGAGGAGTAGCAGGAAGGCTGAGTAGGACCCTTGGGCTTCTATTATTAAGAGTGACTTTAAGCCACACACAAAGGACCTATGAGGCATTGTGCTAAACTGAGCAACAAGATTCCCATCATTTCAAGTGGTTTGCATAGCTCATACATCTCTCCTTTATCTAGACATCTCAAAGGAGATCCTCCAAGTCCCCTCCTATAGACTATGTATCCCCTTCACACTCCAACTGTGAAAGACCAGGAGGCCAAGAAGGTGACAAATGAGGTCACCAACGGGGCTCATTCCACAAGAAGAATCCACAGCATCCCATAGCTGGCTTACCTTGACCCCAAAGGTACCATCTATCAGTGTTTTATCCATTTGGGAGGCACAGAAGCATCACTCTGGCTTTGGAGATGACAGAGCTAGACACAGAATACATATATAGCCCAGCAGGGAAAGGTGCGAGTTAAAGATGAGCCAGAACTGGCTCTGTAGCTGGGACTTATACCTCCTGGGGTAGGCCTAACAGGTTAGAAGAGAATCTGGATTCTTCCATCCAGAAAACTGCCTGGTCACTGGGAGGTGGCTCATTCTTTCATGCCGTGAACATGGGGCTTCAGGTCACAAGAGAAATGTATCAGGATGTCCCTTCAGCTACAGCGAGTGACTAATAGGCAGCTTCTCAGGACATAAGGTCAGAGATGTGTCAGCCACCACCACCACAGTGCCAGCTAGTATCTCTAGGGCCATGCCTTGGTGCCAGGCACTAGGCTATGTGCTTCAAAGGTAAAATCCTCCTGATTCCTACAACCACTTATGAGCAGCAATACGACCTCTGCAAGTTCAGCCTGGCAGGAACAAGGACTACATGGTCATCCCTATGTTCCCCCACCTTCCCCAGCACTGAGAACCAAGATAAGGTAAAAGGCAAACTAGGAACGTAGGGAGCAAATTTAAGGAGACAGTGCTTCTCTAGTGCTAACTAACCCTACGATTCTTGGAGTCAAGAGTGGGTGCGTCCTTAAATTTTACACCCAGGACATTTTATTTACTCTGCTACAGTCTTGGTCCTGGATAGTCACTAGACAGATTGAAGGCTGAGTCCTGCTCCTTTACATTCCAGCAGTGTGACCCTCCCTTCCCTGCACCTTTGTTTCCTCACTTGTAAAGTGGACCAAATGACAGTATCAACGGTTGGTCAATATGTAGCAATTTCTCCTCTAAGAATTCCTGTACTGAAGTGCCCATAAGAAACAGAAACATTGACAGTCAAGAGGCATAGCGGTGCATGTCTATAAACCCAGCACTAGGCAGGCAGAGGCAGGACGATCAAGGGTTTCAGACCAGACTGAGCTACGTTGTGAGTTCAATGACAGCCTGGGCTAGCCTGTCTCAAAACAAAACAAATAGAAATGAAAATGTGTGTACATATGAAAATATGTGCACAAATGTTCACAGCGTCCTTCTCAAATTTCTTATACTTCCTGGGGTAGGCCTAACAGGTTAGAAGAGATTCTGGATTCATCCATCCAGAAAACTGCTTGGTCACTGGGAGGAGGCACAAAAGGCCATCAGCTGGTGAATGGGTAACGAAACATGGCATAGCTACCCAGTGAGGTACCGTTTGGCAATAAAAAGGCAAGAAACACTGATGCACACTGGATGGCGGATGACCCTCAAGTGCTTCAAGTCTTGTAAAAGAAGCCAGACATAAAAAGTTCCAGATTATATGATTGCAAAGGCATAGATCAGAAAGTCCAGAGTGGTCGATCAGGGTTGGGGTGAAGCTCGGGAGGTGAGATGAAGAGCAGCTGCTTATGGGGTTCACTTTTGGGGGTGATGGGAATGTCCTAAAGTTGCCTAGTGGTGATGGCTACAAAAATTATGTAAATATACTAAAGAGCAGTATTGTATGCTTTAAATAGGTGAATTTAACATGTTCTACTGCAACAAGGCAAATTTAGAAGATTAGCTTCACATTGTCTAATGCCAGCAGGAGGGGTGTGCAATCAAGGTCAAGCTCATCCTGGGTTGCATATTGTCACTCTGTTTCAGAAAAAGGAAAGACGGAAGGGTTGGGGGGAGAAGGAGGAGGGAAGAAAAAGAAGAAAGAGAGGCCATACAATGCCAGACACATGTGTTTGTAGTCATCAAACTTTACGGTTTTTATGCCAATAAGCACCTGTTGCTCAGTTTCCTCAGCTTCCTAAAAGGACCCTTGGTTTTTAGGAGACTTTGAAGAACTAACCTGGGAGTCTCACTGAATGCACCATGCCTGAAGGAGATAAAACTCCTTGGTCTTGGATACTAAAGGGCTGTGTTTGAGCTCTGGCTCCGCCCTTTGTAAAGCCACAGGTGCACAGAGGATAGGAGAGGCAGTGAGTGCCTGGGGCCTTACAAGTCCCAGGGGTGGAGGGTGTTAGCCTGCCTGCCTGGTTTTTGAAACCCTCGGACAAACACCTTCCTATTTTGTGCTTCTGTGTTGGTCAAATGCAGAAGACAGAATGCAGATATCTCTTAGTGGTGTCAGAAGAAAGGCATTTAGAACCGTGCTCGTGATGTCGACAGGTTAGCTGTGTGACTGGAGGACTGGAGCCGTGCTTGTGTTTCAGCACCACCCAGGGTGGACTTCTTGAGAACAGGAACATTGATCTGTCACTCAGGCAGGTGCCCAGCAAGTGCCAGGAAAGAGGAACAGAAGTGGGAAGGAAAGAGATGAGTTGGCTGATCAGGGAAGCAGAAAGGCCTGAAACGACTCCCCTAGGATGGTGGGATCCAGCGCTGATTTGCATAGCTTCTTGGACCTCAGTTACTCCAGGCTGGATCCTCCAGTTTCCTTCCTTTCTTCCTCCCTCCTTTCCTGAGACAAGGCCTTACTATGCCACTCTGTTGTCCTGGGTAGCCTGGAACTCACTTTTCAACCAAGGCTGGCCTTGAACTTGATGTCATTCTCCTGTGTCTGCCTCCCAGCACTGGGATCGCAGGTGTGTGCCACTGCGTCAGGTCTAGCTTCTAAAGTTTCTCTTATCTAGACCATCTGGGTCCTAATAATAAACTCATTCCCTTGAACATCCTTTCACTTGGTTGTAGGGTATATACTTGGAGACCAAGGGTTCTTGTTTCTAAAAGTCTCAAGGACAGACACTGTCCAGCTGCACGCTGTGGACAATGCCGGCCGCTGGGAGGTCCACCACCCACCCTTGAAGTGATAGTGCCTGTTCCACTCTACAGCACCCTGGCTGCTCAGAATCAAGTTAGTAACACAAAGTTCCCCGGAGGACAGCAGACAGCAGTTCCAGAGGATCAGGAGGAGAGGAGGTCTCAGCTGGAGAGATCAGAGGAGAGTCCCTTCTCGCCTGAATTTCGGCCCTTCTCTCAAATGCCTTGGCTAGAGGAAAGCCTCCTTTCCCAATTTTCAGTCCGTATATT
>LOJH01014877.1:3930-23812 GCA_001685095.1 Ellobius talpinus
GATCTCCTGAGTAAATTGGGAGCATGGGGACCATGGGAGAGGGCTGAAGGGGAGAGAAGAGGCAGGGAGGAGAGCAGAGAAAAATATAGAGCTCAATAAAATGAAAAAAAAAAAGATTCTTATCTTCTACTTATTTTTCCCACCCCAACAGAAAGATTGAAAGTTAAAGGCCTGGGGATCTTAGAGGGCTCAAGGGTGAACTTATTACTACTACATTTTTTCTAAATGGATATAGTATTAAACTTTTTACTAAATTCATCTCTCTCAACTTATAGATTATTGCATCACAGTTCCTTACCAGAGAAGTTTCTCCATGGAAGGGAACACAGAAAGCCCTAACTGACCAAATGCAGAGAATGAGCATGGAGTACCAGCAGCAAACACGTGGCCTCCCAGAAGCTGCGGTTATTAGCACAGACCTTGCACAAGATCAAGTTAGTCAGCCTTCTACCATGATCCCCACCCCAAATGAGGCACCCTGGACACCTGCTGGATTATTGGGAAGGGGCAGTTAGTTTTCTTTAGGTTCTAGTCCATCATGTTCCAGTGGATGATTCCACACCCATGATGAGTATCTGGGCAACAAAAACTAGACTCAGTGGATTACTAAAACAAATTAAAAAGGGGACATTGAGTTGGAAGGGGATAGATCTAGAAAGAGGGGGTAAGAATATGGAGTAGATATGATCAAAATACAATGTATAATATTCTCAAAGAATTAAGAAAATGTTTTTTAAAAAGAAAGTTCAAGGCTAACCTGGGGAAGCAATGAGACCCCCACATCAACAACAACTAAAATGAAATGATCTGAACTTTAAACCTGAAAAAACACTTTTCCAAATAAGGTCACAGACTTTTGTTCACAGCCTTTGTGGCCCCCTGATACCAATGAGACACTGTCTGTCTTGAGTTTCTCAGTTAGTACTCAATACTTTCCAGTCAGACCCAACTAGCTTTGCAGTCACCCACTCCCTGCATAACATCTTCCTCTCACAAAACTGCATCTTTCATCTCCAGAGCACCTGGTCCTGTTCTGCCCCAGGTCTGAGATGGCTTCCCCTTTGCCTGTGATGTTCTTATCAATGTGTTCACCGTATTTCCCTCTCTTTGAGGAGCAGTTCAAGCTTCACTGGTTTAGCAAAGACTTCCCAATTCCTTCCTTCTGTTTTAGACCTTTCCTGAAGGTCTAGCTGAAGATCATGATCAGCCTGGAGGTCAAGTCACTGAACTAGAAGTCTCTCTTTCCACTATAGGCTATATATTTTACTTGTTCTTGGATCTGACACCTCACACCCAGGGAGATATATACAGGGGTTTTGTGCTATAAGATTAAAGATCATCTGTGAATCTTATTATTCCTGCGTTGTCTAGCGGGGGACTTTAACCATGTCAAAAGGGGCATGTACTAGGAAAACAAGCTGAGAGACAAGTCCAGAATCACCCATAATGGCAGATGGCGTTCAGAAGTCTGACTTCTGCTTTGACCTCTCTAGCTGCTCCATTTTCTGCAGCTGCTGTCTCTAGCTAAGGGTCACCCCTCTTGCCTACAGTTGTGAGTGCATGCTGGTCTCTTGGCACAGAGACTCAGGGTTTAGTATGGCACTCCAGATGAATGCACAGCAGCAGCCTTTCTAGATGCCCACACAGTCCTCTTCTTGATTCTTCCTTGTTTGCAAGCACACTGCACTCTTTTATTATATTCCCTTGAGCTTCTTGGAAAACAAGAATGATTCTTTGTCACCAAAATTCTAAGACCACAGGTAAAGTTCACATCTCAAAGTCCAACTACATAGCACCCCTAAAGTCTGTTTCTAGTACCTCCCTAACTTAGGAAAGATTAGGTTATGGGCAACCATACATATACCTTGCTCATTTAGAAGCTTGAGATTTTCCAGTTCTGTCTTTGTTCATTTGACCTCTCTACCTGCTCCAACCAGAACCCCACCTCAAGAACTCTTACAGGGTCATGGTGATACATAAAGTAGACCGGGCATAAACTGTGGTATCACCCTCATGTTACCATCCCAGTTCTGCCATCCTGGGTCTGCTTTGAGCCTCAGTTTTCAGTGAACTCATGTATCCACTAACTCAGGAAAAGGAAAGAAAGAACTCTTTTGAGTACCTACAAAGTGCAAGAGTGAACTCAAGAGAGTCCTTGGTCTTACAGAACCATCCTGTGAGGTTGTTCTCTTCCTTTTTCTAGTAGTATAAGAATACATTTGAATAAAAAATTTATAATGACTAATTTCTTGGCTTCCTTCCTCTTATAAAGTCACTAATGCCATTGTAGGGGCCCTAACCTCATGACCTTATCTAATCCTAATTATTTTCCAAATCCCCTCCTCCAAATACTATCTGCATATGAATTATTTGATTAAAATTCTAACACATGGCACATTTAAAGCGCAAGAGAGCTGCTAGCCATGTGACTAAGCTCAACAGAGCAGGACTGAATGTTGGTGCTATGTCCTGTGCTCTTGTGGCCTGCCAACCTCCTAACCAAAGCACGACTATGTGCAGGAATTCTAAGAGTGGATCAGAGGGCTAGGGACTAGAGAATTCTTCACTCATAATAGAAAGTAACTTTTTTCCTGTAGAAATGTCAATAAATGTTTTTTTTTAAAGAGCAACAACAGCAACTGTAGCTGTGGGCATATCTGGCTATTGTAAGCTAAGATAACCAGCTGCTTCAAATGAAGTAAACAGACTTGAATACAGAGTCCACCCTGAACAACATCTAAAGTCAAAGGCCAACTTTAGATAGCTCAATTACTGTGTGCCCTAAAGTTTAATGCAATGTAATTAATAAGATGCACAAGATTTAATGATAGTTTTTTTCGTAGAATAAAAAAAGAAGCATCCCACCACTGAAGTCATCCACTGACAGTGATGTGCATGCAGCATTAACATATTATGAAGGCATTTGGTTCCAAAACTCCTCATTTTGAAGCCCAGACTGTGGCCCACAAGGACCATGCAGCCAGCTACACTTCTAGCACATCTGGGTTTATCCATCAATCACAGGTGACGATCTCCTTCCTGCTCTCTTCTGCCACCACCATGGTGGGCCTAGTCTCAATTCTGGTCATATTATCACTAAAAGCAAGTTACATAAACATCACTCAAGCACCCCGATGCTTTTCTGTCACAGCAGATGGAAGACCAGGGAAAGAAGTAAATTCCAGGAGGGCTGTCATGGCTGATGTGTTCTACAAGTGAGAAGTATGAGGAAGGAAAATGACTGGATTGACTATGAAGAAAAGAGACAATGAGTTGGGACCTGGAAGGTTTACCTGGGTTTCTAACTGAATACCAAGACAGCCACTCAGGAAAGGCACTACAGTATTAGTTAAAGAACCCCCAGGTCCAGATCTACCTGAGAAGACACAGTGAGTAAGCCTAGGCTCTTATTTCCTCTAGCACCATCTCTGTAAGGTTTTGGAAGGATCCAGATTGGCTTAACCATGTCCCTTGTCTCTAGGTCATACTGTAATCCCTTCTCTTGAAGTCCCAGAACTGAAGGCACATGCTCTTTGTACTTCCTTTTTGATCTTTAGTATAGGGTTGTTTTAAACTTACACTGTTTATTTAGACTGCGGCTTGGCGTCCTTCTGACTCCGCTGCCCAGAGGTGAATCAGGCCTGAAAGGCCACTTTTAGGGCTGCTAGCCTGGTGGGTCCCACCTCTTTCTAGCTGAGTGGGTCAGACTCTGCTAGCTCGTGTTCCATGTCTCCTCCACTGTTCAGTGGGGTTGAAGAAAAGAAGAGATGGGATTATTTTTGTTTGGATGGATGGGATTTGACTCTGAAAGTATGTAGATATATTGAATTGGCACTTGGTATGTGCTCACTGAAGTCTCAGTTTTTTCTTCTTTCTCTTCTCCTGTCCTTTCTTCTTTTTTCTATAATATTGCTTTTATGATACACATATCGGTTTCTGTGGCTACCATAACATTGTATGGTAGTGTATAAAATATAGTGGTGTATAAAATATAGATGTTCCTTAATTCACTTACTTGCTTACTCTGCCATGGCTCTGAAGTCTGGAAATAAAGTGTCAGAAGAGCTACTTTTCCTTTGAAGGCTCCAGACCAGAGTCCATTCTTGCCTCTTCCAGTTTTCAGTAGCCCCAAGTGTTCCTGGGCTTGTGGCCCCAATACTGCAATTTCTATTTCTATCTTGGACTCACCTTCTTCCTATAGGTTTCAAATTTCCCTCCCCACACTTTTTATAAAATCATTTGCCACTGGATTTAAGACCCACCTGGATCATCATGAGATCTTTCACTTAATTACACCTGCCAAGATCGTTTGCCAAATAAGGTCACATTCATGGCATGTGGGGTAGACAGACATTTTTGGAGTAAGACATCATTCAATAACTCCAGTATAAGTGGTAGCATTTCCCACCAAACTCAGACTCAAGGCCAAGCTACCTACAAGACATTCACAGAGATAAGTGTTCCCAGCTACAACAGGGGACAAGACCATAGCTTATGTCAACTTTGACAAGTTCATTGGGCATATGGCCTTGGACAGCAGGTCACCCAAGCCATCATTGGCTTAGTAGAGGAAACTAAGCTCCCAGAGTAAACAGTGGGGATACCAAGGGTGCCACTTGTGGCTGGACCCAGGCTTGCTTATACAAAAATGCTAACAACTGTCACCACCTTCTTCTCCAGGCTGTCCAAGGTGTATGCCTGCTCTTAATTTGAAAATTATATACATTTAGCTAAGGGCACTGCTAACGGACTGCCGTTGCCAAAAGTCTGGAGCCAGGGATGGCCAGCAGCAGGAGGCATGAAAGCACAGAGGGTGGCAATGTTATAGACAAGGACTGGAGTACGATTTCTAGGCTCTTTTGTCCCAGAACAAAGAACTAGAGCAGGGACAATGTCGGAAAGCTAGCCAGTTTATTAAAGGAGAAAGCACTGTTGAGGTTGGAAGTGGGACAGAGACTTGGGAAAGGGTGTTAGTTGAAGGACTCTGGCCGAGTCGGGACCCTGACCCTTTATTGTTCATTTACATAGCACCTACCTTCTGTGTTTAGAGCTTTGTGAACTTTTCTCATACAGCTTTGTCCCTTACAAGTAGCCAAATAGTCCTTAGTCTGGGGTTGGCAGGTTTTTCTGTCATTGGTTTCTCACATGTTAATTTTAATTTCCCTGTTTGCATCTTGCTCTCCTTCTACAGGAAGAGCTCATCTGATCAGGGCCCAGAGAGCAAAATCCTGGTTTTAAGCCGTGATCAGAATGTCTGCCACTCTAGACAGCTTCTTTAAGTTATAGTGACAGTGCGGACCCAGAGTAGTATGGAATCTGCCCGGCCTTCAGTCTGGGTCTCAGATTTTTCCTGTGTCCTCTCCTGCTGGGAAAAGTAGAGACTCCAGAGAAAGCTGGAGCTTGGAAGATGGAGGGATGGTAGCAGAAGGAAAACTGCCCCACCTCTCACATTTCTAAAAACAGAACAAGAGAAAAACCTTATTTCATAAGAAAGGGAAGAAACAATCTGGTGAGCAATTTCAGTGATTATTTACAAGGAAAGGGCCCTTTACTCCAGGCATGTGTCTGCCTTTTAATTTCCTCTTGTGGGCTCCTGAGGGGGTCTGCAAATGCGCAATTGGTATTCCTCTCCAGCCTTGGGGCACGTGGGCACTCTCTCAGAGTGTGCTCCAGGTGGTACAGTGTGCCACCTGCATGCTCCGCTGCCCGGCTAACTGCCTGTTGCAAACCTCCATGAAATGGGGGAGGCAAAGTGCTGGGCAGGGAAAGCACTGACCCAGGTCCAGGTAGATCATCATTTCTAGGCCAAGCAGCAGCAGCAGCATTGCAGAGGGGATGATTGGCGTCAAGACCATCATATTTTGTGATGAAACAATGTAAAAATACTATATAAGTGAGAAAGGACTTGGGCTTCTTAAGCAATTAACATAGATGTTTAACAAAGCCAATTACAGGACGGCGATTTGCATTACAAGAAGACTTTTTGTTTCATAAAATGAGGTCTCTAGAGGCTTCACTAGATGACAGGACCCCAGGGGTTTTAAAGGTTCCTTTTTAAAATAATGATTTGCCCCCCCAGCTCTAGGGCAGCACGTTCTGCTATGTGGAAGCAGAGCTCCCTGTACTGACTTTTCTGGCCTCCCAGCCCCAGCATGTTCTAACATGTTCTAGCATGTTCTGCTATGTGGAAGAAGAGCTCCTGTACTGACTTTTCTGGCCTCCCAGCCTCAGCATGTTCTAGCATGTTCTGCTATGTGGAAGTAGAGCTCCTGTACTGACTTTTCTGGCCTCCAAGCTCCAGCATGTTCTAGCATGTTCTAGCATTTTCTGCTATGTGGAAGCAGAGCTCCTGTACTGACTTTTCTGGTCTCCCAGCCCCAGGCCTGTTCTGCACTTGACATTCCATCAGTCTCACCCACAGCCCCCTCTGTTCAATCAATCATTCATTCATTCATTAATTCCATCCTGACCACAGTTTCCCCTCCCTCCACTCCCCACAGTCCTCTCTCCTCTCCCCTAGATCCACTCCTCCTCAACTTCCCTTCAAAAAGAAAAAGCACAGGCCTCCCAGGGGCATCAACTGGACATGGCATAACCAGTTACAATAAGACTAGGCACAAACCCTAACATCACAGCTGAAAGAAACAACTCCATCAGAGGAAAAGGGTCCCAAAAGCAGACAAAAGAGTCTGAGAGAGTCCTACCTACCACCATCAGCAGTCTCATAAAACACCAAGATACTCAGCCATAACATAGATGCAAAAGACCTACATCAGAACCACACGAGCACTGCGATTGTTGCTTTAGTCTCTGTGAGCCCTTATGTGTCCTGGCTATTCAAAACCTGGCAGTAAGCACTTCTTACATAACTGGTGAGTGGAAGTACCCCTATTCCATCTTTCCTCCTGCCATTGATGGAGGGGAGAAGCTTTGTGAACACCTTAAATATTCAAAGAGGTCCACACAAGTTCTGAAATCCACACCTCAGCTGGGGAGTTCTTCTCAGACTTAGGCAGTGTAAGGAACTTAAAATGAGCCAGGATAAAGGGTCAATAGATGAAGAGTAACGAGCAAGGGGAAAGGAAGGGGGAGACTCTGAGGAATGGAGACAGGGGAGGGAGGAGGAGAGTGAATGTGAATATTTCCTGGTGAGTTTCATTTTCACAGCGTGAAACACTGCATGTCTGTCAACCACTATAGTTATCGAGATACTTACTGTGTCCTCACGGATGTACCTCAGAGAGAGAAAAAGAGAATTCACTTCTTTCTTCTGCAGCTTAACTTGACCACAGTTACTTTGGCACATAAAAGGGAAGGAAGAGTCCTGGGAAACTGCCAAAGGGCTCTCCTCTCTCAGGGTGATGACCAAATTTTACAACCAATGAAACAATGAGAGTTGTCCTAAGCTGCCCTTCTAAGATGATACTTGGGTTCAACAAAAGCAAGACCATGAGTAGGGGTTGTCTTGGCTCAGCAGTGCCACAGGTACCCTTTATTTCCCTCTTACTCCTGGGGGCTTGGACAGAACCTCAGAAGTGGTAAGCATCTCAAGTAATCCGTGCTCCAGTCTGGCCTCTGAACACCTCAGTCAGCAATGGAATGATTATCTTTTCCCCTGCGCTGAGGACAAGCCATAGGCTTCATGTATCTACTCTCTGACTTGATGTGGTTAGATAACTAATGACACTTCAAGAAAGGGACTTTAAGTGGGTAGCTTCTAAGCATCTTCTTGCTCCTGAGCCATCATGATCACTTCTGAATTCCCACCTTCCATTTCTACAACCATCCAGATGCTAAAGAGGCTTGGCTGAAAGAAAGAGGAGGCATCTGCTTGTATCTGGGTAACAAGCTGACTGGCTTCCTATCAACTATACCACTTCCCAACTGTATCAGCTTCTCCTGCTACTATGCAAAAATGACCAAGTGTCTTCAAACAGCCCAAATCTCTTCCATACTTCTAGAACTCCAAATTTCAAAATCTGCTTCACTGGGCTAAGATCAAGGTGTTGACAGGGATAGCCACTTTTATAGGCTCTAAGGGAAATCCATTTCCTTGTCTTTTTCAGCTATTAGGGTCCAACTGTAGACTTTAGTCTTCGTCTTTAAGGTACATGGCTTCTCATCATTATACTCTCTTCTCATCTTTCTATACCAAATTATCCCCCGCCTTCCTCTGACAAGAACTCTTGTAGTTACTTTTAGCACCTGCCCACATGATCCAGAGTAACATATCCATCTCAAGCTGCCTCATGAGATCATATCCACAAGTCCCCTTTGTCAGGTGTGGTCTTGATTACTGGTTTCAGTGGGTAAGATGTGAACAGCTTTGTGGGCTATTAGGCAGTCTCCCATACTAGTTCTGAGTCATTGGGTAACTATGTCACCTCTCCTCTCTGAACCTTGCTATCGCACTCATACAAAAAAGATGAGGGTCTTGCCTTGGTCACTTCATCACTTCCTGGGCTTTAGAGGGGGTTCTAGTAAGATAATAGGTTATAGTATTTTGAAAACTGTTGAGTTAGACCAGCATAAGTACTGTGAATTATTTTGTTATTGTTTCTATGAGGCTGAGTTCCTCCCAATTCAGTCACCCAGTGCTACCTTCCTTACAGGGTCCTTCCCTCAATGGCCTTTTCTAAGCATGTTTTGATAAATACACTGTATGAATTTGTCCCTAAGTGAGCATGTAGAAAGAAAAGCTCTTGGATGGGTAGGGGACATTCTGTTTTTTGATCCAAGGCACTGATAAGTAAAAACTTCAATTGACCAAAATGTCCTTTCTTTCTGTGTTATGGCTCCAATGACAGCTACATATTTATAAATGAGAGTGTGGTCACAGAGTCATCATTTTCTGTGATTTTCATCTCTTTGCTGCCTCTAGGACCATCTGATACTCCTTTCTCTGGAGAAGAGCTCCTAAGAGCATGTCCAGCTGTCACAGAAATAGGGTGCAACATTCATGGGTTGTTGTGCCAACCTGGCCCTCTGTCAGTTGCTGTACATAGTCATTTGATAGTTCAGGTCCTACCATAAACCTCAGCTGGTTGGCTTTCCTGAAGATAGACTACAGTTTGCCCAGCAACTAATACATGTGAGCAAATGTTATCAATTATTCTGAATAGAAAGGCTGGCCAAACCACTGGGCATTTGTCCTCACTGTCTCCTGGTAGTTAACAGAGATGATCAATAAGCTGTCTGAAGGAAATGGTCATCTCTCTACTGCTCATCATATATTAAATATATATACGTATATGTATATATATGCTCATTTCGATACCATTCATATATTCATGTATATTTCTCATCCTTCACACATATATTAAAGAGATAGCACTTCACCTTCCATTCCTTCCTGTGCTTTCAAGGATTAATTTCCAAATAAACCATTTGTACCTTAACTTTTGACCTCATGGCTTCTGATGGAAACACTATCTAAGGCAACAATTAATTCATTTGTATTCTATGCATGATTTAACATTAGAAAGCAAATCACTGTGATTAATCATATTAACAGATGAAAATGGGAAACCATATAATAACTTAGAGAGATTCAGAAAAACATTTGATAATATCTAACAGAAATCCATGATGAAATAAAAAACAAATGAAAATCTCCTAGCAATCTGTGAACGGAAGGGAACTTTCTCATCTGGTGGAGAGAAGACACAAAATAAAGCAAAACAACAAATACCATAATCAAAGATGAAGAAGGAAAATCTTTCCATGAAGACTGAAAATGAGAAAAAGTTGCCATTGTCACCACTTCTGGTGCACACTAGATCAGACATCCAATCTAGTTCACTAATTTAAGAATCTGGGGAACAGGGATAAATATTAAAACCAAATAAAAACCCATTATTTGTAAACTTCATTACTGAGTATATAAGAAATAGAATAGAGTCTATAAAGCAAATATTTGGAATGAATTAATTTAGCAAGATTGTTAGAAACTAAGTAAATATATTTAAAAGGATATTGCAGTTTTATATATAACAAATAAATACAAATCAAAATGATAAAACATGCCATTTATGTTAACATTAGAAAATACCAAATGCTTGAAATGAAATATATAAAACCTCTATACTTGAAATACAGAAAACATAAAGATCTCAATAAAAGGATAGATATGCTATAAGTCATGGATTGAAAAACTAAATACTACAAAGATATTAATTATTCCCAAATTAATTCATATATTCAACATAATACTAATAGAAACCCAAACAGGCATTTAAAAGTCACATAAGAATGACACTTGACATATGATCATAAAGAAGATGTCATATTCGTTCAAGGCAGTCCAGTGTTAATTGGAAAAGCAGCCATTAAAGACCCCAGAAAGTAGACTGTCTGGAGCTAGCTCACTGACTTCCGACTGACAGCTGTGGAACCTGCATAGGACCAAACTCGACCCTTTGAATGTGGGTGACAGTTGTGTGGCTTGGGTAGTTTGTGGGGCCACAGGCAGTGGGACCAGTATTTATCCCTGGTGCATGAACAGGCTTTTTGGAGCCCATTCCCTATGGAGGGATACCTTGCTCATCCTCTTTGGAGGGGAGGGCTTGGTCCTGCCTCAATGTGATATGACAGACTTTGTTGACTCCCCATGGGAAGCCTTGCCCTATCTGAGGAGTGGATGGTGACAGGGTGGGTTGAAGGTGGAGGAGTAGGGGAGGGGAAGGAAAGGAAACTGGGACTGGTATGTAAAAAGAGAAAGGATTGTTTAAAAAAATAAAAGAAATTTGTACCAAAAAAGAAATACACTCTCTTTTTCAATAAGTTATTAACAGTCAATCAAATATTGTATGAGAAAAACATATATTGTGAGACTCCTACTTCATGTCCTAACACAAACCAGTTTTAGATAATGTGTGAACAGCAAAAAATATATATTTTACAAGAAACATAGAACATGTTCATGATATTAATCTTTGTTGTTATTATTTGAGACTATGTAGCTGGCTGGCTTAGAATTTAGTATACCGACCAAGGCTGTGTGCCCTGTGTGGAGAGGGACAGCTCATACAACGTTAGGTTCTATGGAGAAGTGATGCCATGCAAAGAGGTTAGGGCACTGTGCATGTGGTCTATGCTGAGGTATTCAAGAAGGCAGTTTTGACTAAAACTTTTCAAAGTTGTACCTGGATATCAATACTAAACCCACTTTTGAACTTAAGATAAGTATAACTCCCTATCTTGGAAACCCACAGCTAAGAGTTAGAGGGGAACAGTCTAATTAACAGTTAATGAATAGTTAGTTTCCTCATTAATGTTAGTAGCCTCTTTCATTTTCTCCTACCTCAAAACCAAGGACAGTATTTCTCAGATAAACAAACGTATACAGTGATATATCACACAGCAGTTAATAGCAGTTTCAGTTAATAGCAGACTGCTTCTATGATACTAATTCCATAAGATCACACCAGAGCTGGAACATTTTTATCCCCTAGAAATGTCACAGCCATTTGATTACCTCGGGTCTGAGAGATCTGCACTAAAATGAAAGAGAATGCAGAGTGGTCTTCTTCATCCCCTTGAGTACTAGAGATGGGAAGAACTTTGACCACCAATCTCTGATTCCTGCATGGGGACTGAGCAAGCTTAGTATTGAATCGCTGACATCCTTTCTTACCCTAGGCCTTCAACTTGCAACTGAAAGCTACTTTTGACAGAGATTTCTGTCCCACCTGGTCCTGCAGTCGTTCAGTTCCAAAGAAACACACAGAGGTCTACATTAATTATAAACTGTTTGGTCTATTAGCTCAGGCTTCTTATTAACTAATTCTTACATCTTAATTAGCCCATTATTTTTGTCTATGTTAGCCACATGGCTTGGTACCTCTTATCAGTGAGGCATTCTCATCTTGCTTTCCTCTGTGTCTGACTTCCTCTGTGACAACTGCAGACTGACTCTTTCCTCTTCCCAAAATTCTCCTGTTCTTGTCACCCCACCTCTACTTCCTGCCTGGTCACCCCAACTATACTTCCTGCCTGGCTACTGGCTAATGAGAATTTTATTAAAACAATACAATATAAGTGACAGGGTGTAAGATCATTGTCCCACAGCAAGCTACCTCAACAGTTAGACACATTTACCATCACTATAGGGCTTCTCAGCCGTGTACACCGGCAACATGCTTACCTATTCCCTGAGGGCTGTCCCCAGATCAAGGAAAACTTTCTAGAAAGAATGAAGTAAAGAAGAGAGGGAGGGAGGGAGGAAAGATGAAGAAGGAGAGGTGAAGGGGGAAAGAAGAAAGGAACAATTTCTACAAATCATTAAAAGGAATGATAACCCAATGGAAATTTTTACAAAAATATTCAATAAACATTTCACTTAAAAGTTATCTAAGGGCCTAAATCTGTTTAGCTCTAGAACTCTTCAGAGAAAAGTAAAGCAAAACCACAGTGAATAGCCCACGCTGTAGCACAGCAGACTCTGCAGTGAGTCCAAATTCTCCAATACACCTTCTGGAGCAAAGCACTCATATTCCCAGTTACCATAAACATTGACAGATGACAGTTCATGGCCCAGCTCTTCTTTCTAATGATTTGTTCACTGCAGAAAAGCTCTGCCTAGCATAAGCTACCTCTCCCTGCAGGGAAGCTGAATCAAATGGTTCCTTGTATGGACCATTTGATGGATCTCTGTACCCAATCCAATTTAGAGAAAATTCTGAAGGCTCATCCCAATTGCATTGCTCTCCATGAAGCTTACTGAAGTATACTCTCTCCTTCTCACTCCCTCAAAGATATTAATCCCCAGAATATCCTTCTATACACTTCTGGCATTCTTTTATTTGCTTTAGAGTGTACTTCCCAGGAAATGAAACCTGAGACAACTACACTCCCCTCTGAATTGCAAATGTAAAAATGACTATATTTTCCAGAGGATGTGGACAAGCCAGAACTCTCATTTACCAAAGTGGGCCAATTATAATGCTTGTATATGTCAGTGGAAGCATAAATTCTTTGATCACCTTGAAAATCAGAATGTCATTGTGGCCGTGTCTGATATAGCTGAACATACATATATGAACCAACAATTGCACTAATAAGAATTATATATACAGATAAGGCATATAAATCATGTACCACATAATGTCTTGACCAATGAAGGAGAGATTATACAACAGGGTTCCTACAAGATTATAATAATGTTTGGAATTCCTATTGTCAAATGACATCATAGGTGCCATTACTCCAAAGTGCAATACATCACTCAACTATTTGTGGTGATATTGCTGTAAACAAGCCTGAGCTGCTGGTTATCTGAGAACAGCACATGAAATTACAGCCAATGTATAATGCTTGATAATGGTAGGTGATCATTTTATTGGCTTGTTCATTTATTACACTAGACTTTCACTTATTTTGCATATTCTTTATACTTATAGG
This sequence comes from Ellobius talpinus, assembly GCA_001685095.1. NCBI lineage: Eukaryota > Metazoa > Chordata > Mammalia > Rodentia > Cricetidae > Ellobius > Ellobius talpinus. The sequence goes on from LOJH01014877.1 coordinate 17,332, forward strand.
GAGAAAACAGTTTATTGCAAAGTATTCTGCTATGCTATGTACTATTACTAGCAGAAACCTTTTCTTACTTAAATTTGCATTAAGAGGTTTCATCAAGTGATTGACTGATACTATCTAAGTACAGAAAGGAGCCTGAGTATTCTCAAATGTTGGGGCTGTCCAGATTTGGCCAATAGTCTGTGTGTCTATATGAATCAATGAAGGGTGGGACTGGAAGGAAGAAAAAATGATAAACATTAAATGTTAGCAATTGAAAGGCAACTTCAGAGACACTGTCTTTGCTAGGTTATCTTTATCTATCTTTCTGTCTATCTCTCTTTCTCTCTCTCTTGTGTGTGTGTGTGCATTCTGATCTTTTATGATTCATGGTTGAGGATGAGTACCAATGGACAGGTACAGAAATGTATACAACAACACTGTTCATACTATCCATACTGGAAAGTCCCATCAGGATTGTAATATATATAGGTATGACATACATATATAGATTTCATAAGCATAATATTGAGTCAAAACAGTCACACATACAAGAGAAAACTGAGCAAAACTGACAGAGTTTTCTATTAGATTGGATTAGTGACCATGAAGGCTCTGTGGGGGCTTGCTGGAGAGTGTTAATATTATATCTTGATCAGGATTCTTGTTATAGAAATGTGCTCATACGTTCATCAGATTATATTGTGTGATTTGGTACTCTCTGTATATAGTTACTAAATAAAAAATTGTCTAAAGCACAAAGAATACACATACACATGCTTACATGTATGCAAAGGTGGAGAGAGAAATGATAGATAGATAGATAGATAGATAGATAGATAGATAGATACATACATACANATACATACATACATACATACATACATACATGGATGGATGGATAGACCTAGCAAAGAAAGCATCTCTAAGGTTTTCTTTCAATTTCTAACATCCACGATTGTGTCCCTTTCTTCCCTATTCAAGTCCTCATTTATTCATATAGCTACATAAGCTGTGACCAGACCAAACTAAACTCAACACCTGAATATGTCCAGACTTTTTGCTATATGAATGTTGGCTCCGTGTTGGTTTTATAAGGAACACTTCAATCAAATCAGAAGTTTCCTACTCACCTGCCTTACTCCATAGGCAGTATGGAGGTGGGTGTGGTCTGATCACTACTGAGTAGGTGTGAGCTTGGTGAGTCAATGGAAATAAAAGCAGGGTACTCGGTGGTGATGAAAATCATAAAAGGCTTTCTTCCCTGCATGTTGGAAAGGTTCAGTAGGTATGTTCTTTGATAAATGGTCACAGTAATGAAATTCATACTCTTTAATCACAGGGGCTATAATTTAATTAAAAATATACTGAAGATTTATTTGGGTGCAAAAGCTCTCACAGTTCTTAGGTTTTATTAAATCTGTTGTTTCTTTGCTCAGCCTCTTCCAACATGCTTAAGTATAGAAAGTAAGGAAAGGACCAAAGGGTTGTGTGACTCACCTGGTAGAATGTAAGATAGAAATGCCTTCCCAGTACACTATTCATGTACCACTCTTCAAATAGACCTTCCCCTCCTCAAGTACATGGGAACAAACTGTCCTAAAATAGTGCTTCTCAAAGCATAGTCACTACATTAGTAGTACCATCGCCATCTGGGGACTTGTTAGAAAAGCACACTTTCAGAATCAGAAACTGAGTATGAAGGACCTTGCGATTGGGGTTGCCCAGGCCTTTAAGAGATTGTGATATATGATCAGGTTTGAACATACTTGACATAAAGTTTTTGTCCATCAGGAAATACCAAGGTGATTCAAATATGCACCAAAGCATAAAATATTACTATCTCAGACCTGTCTTGTGAGCCTCTTGTTCCAGAACAGAAGGAACAGTACTCTCATAAAGCACCACAAAGGGAAGTAAAAACTTTATAAAACAGCTTCTTATACCCAGATGTGGGAGCCTTTTCCATTTAGGCATCATGGAGGCTACATGGGTTCTCAGGTCATGAACATGATTGTAGGTCTCCATGATCACACAATGCTGTTCAAGTCCTAAGGCATCCATTGCTTTTTATTCTCCTGTCCTGTACTCTCCTCTGAGAAACAAAACACATTATCCCCTTATTTATTCTTTGCAGGGAAGAAGATTTGTCCTATATGTCTGTGGGGTGTGCTTTAAGAGACTTTCAGAATGATTGAGTTAAGGGAAGCCAGCTGCCATAACACACCTCTTATCCAAACTTCAGTTCTCACTGATCTCACCATGACATTCAGCATATACTCAGCATCAGCAGTTCTGCTTTTCCAGAAAGCTCTCTTAGGCTCCAGAACTAATATTTCAGACTTGAAATATAAATGGCAAATCCTGGGTACTACCAGTCCCGTGACTCCTACTTATATAATTTATCAACCATCAATCACACTTTTCCTTGAGCTGCAATGGGGCCTTGGTTCTCTTCTAAGCTCTGATGTCCCCAAATATCTCCAGGAATAAGTTAAGAAGAATAAGCCCACTGGCCTTTTCAACCACCCCCTAACTAATCTTCCTATTTGACCTATATGGCCTGTCTCCTTGTATTGGCAGAGACTGCTCATTCATTTCCCAGTTGCTCAGACCCAAATAATCACACAGAAACTGCATTAATTAAAACACTATTCGGCCTATTAGTTCAGGCTTTTTATTAACTAACTCTTACATCTTAGATTAATCTATTCCTATTATTTTGTATTTTATCACGAGGCTCATGGTTTATCAGTAAGGTTTCCAGGTGTCTGTCTCCTTTGGCAACTACATTACATATCTCTGACTCTGTCTTCTTTTCTCCTCTATCTCTGCTTGGAATTTCTGCCTTGCTCTATTTTGCCCTGTCATAGGCCCAAGCAGCTTCGTTATTTATTAACCAATAAAAGCAACATATAAAAGGACCTCCCATACCATCTTTGTAACAGACAATTGTCAGGATATAGGGCTAAATAGTTCTTTTCCAAGAATGTAGGTAGTAAAGTACCCCTGGATTCTCCATGGCTCTTCTACACTATACCCTACAAACAGCTAGGAGTTGTACTAGTAAAAATTCTTCATGACCCGACCTTTCCAGTACTTTGTAGTTCCAAAACTAGAAATACCTAGATATTTACCATCCATGGACTTATTTACTTAGATTATTCCAGTATTGTGTCAAGCTCTGACTTATAAACATTGATTATAAAGATTCTTAAGGAATTATTAAATGGATGGATAATTTGTGAAGCAAACTCTGGACTTTCTCATTTGCCATTTTTTGGGGGAAACTGGACTGATTCTTGTGGGAGCATCTGTGAGGTGAATTCTTTGGGTAAAGGTAGCATAATCTCTCAGATCCAGAATTTTTATTGATACTATGTCCCACTTAGAGAGATGCCAGACACTGTTACAAGGTCCACATGAAGGCATCTCATTGTCAATTTCAATAAAAGATAACTTGCTCATGTATTATGTATTTTTTATTGATTCTATTACAGTATGTTCACAGAAGTGCCCCCTCAAAAAAGCAGTGATTTACACAATGAAAATTCAACTCCATACATATCCAGAATCAGTATACACCATGCAAATATATAGGAAGGTAGAAATTGCAGAAAATGCATAGCTGTGGGCTAAGATGGCAAGTAGCAGTTAGGTAGTATGTATGTGACATAGCAGCTTCACTGAGGCTTTGATTAAGTTTATATACATTGTTTTTATTCTCTGCCTTTTGGTAAAGAAAGGACTATAAACCATCCTACATGCCAGGGAAGAGTCAGCCTTCAGTATAAAATTTCCATGAACATTAAGACAGAGTTGACTAAAGAAACAGGAAAATTAGAATGGGGAAAGAAATGGGTAATAAAAGCCATTTTTAAAGAAGCTAAATATCAGAATTATCAAAGTTCTCAGTGCTGATTATGAATATATCTTTAAAAGAAACAATACAATATTTCCACTATTAGAAGGCAGTATGGTGAAAATGACCCTTTAAATAGAGAATGTTAATAAAGAAAGTCTAAAGATCTGAAGAGAAGTCATGGCTTTGAAAAGTACAGTAACCAAAATGGAAAATTAGCAAGAAGATTTCAACAGTAGATTTCAGGTGGCAAATGGTGGTGCTCAGATTTAAAAAATGAGTGCACCAACAGCAAAGGAAACAATTAACAGCATGAACAGGGAGGCCAACAGAATGGAATAAAATCTTTGCCAGATAGAACTAATATTCAGAATACAAAAAGGGCTTAAATAATTTAATGCTAAAAGATCAAGAATTCTAATTGATAAATGAGTAAATGAACTGAACAGACACTTTTCCAAATAAGAGGCATAATGGGTAATTATAAACATATATTCGACTAAAACCAAGGTATAAAATACATGAAATAAAATTTAAGAGAACTGAAAGAGCAGACATTTTAATAATAGCTAGAAAGTTCAACACTACACCTCTAATAGTTGCTAAGCAACTCGACAGAAAATCAAGACTACAAAGAAAAAACCCTCAACCACCTGACCTCTTATTTCTTATATACATGAACACCTTGCACAAGGACTGCAGAATGAATGGAATGTCCTTTTTGAACCTACACAAAACAGTCTTCAGACTATGGTGTTGCTATTAGAGCTGTACTTTTTGATATCTAATGTAAGAAATTAAAATAAGTGCTGCTTAAAATGTTGATCTTCATTGAAAATGTGTAACAATATTTCCAGTTGCAATGGTTAATTTTATATCAGAGATTGATCATCTTGGGTATTTCTGCCACAGGCTTTTGGGTGAAGTTAATATTCATTTCCTCAGTAGACCGAGTAAAGCACATTACCTTCTCCAGTATGGATGGGCCTCACCCAAGCTGATGAAGACCTGAATGGGAAAAAAAGCCTGAACAAGAAGGAACGAACTCCTGGGCTTAAAAGATTTCAGATTGATACGTAGTATTTTTCTGCTTTTGGGCTTGAACTGAAGCAGAAGCTCCTTCCTGGCCTCAAGCTTTCCAGCCTTCAGATTACAATCACATCATTGGTCTTCCGATTTCTTAGAGACTCTGGGTTGAATAGTATCAAGAGAAAAAAGATATTTGAGACTGAAATTAATGAAACCAGAAATTGGTTTTATTCTTGTCTAGAACCTTGACTAATACAGTGTTGTCAACACAAATACCATTTGTTTTATGGAAAATAATCGTGTTTTCTAAATAAAAACATTGTGTAAAGATTGGCCTGGTTTTAGAGTTTTACAAAGTTCTTTAGTGGCTGGCTTTCTAGAAGACAGTGGATTCTCATATACATCCCTGCATTCAGCCTGCAGAGATATTACACGGGCTCTGGAAGGCCCCCATTGTATCCCTACAAAAGAAAAAGAATGCAAAAGGTGACTCATATCTTACTACTAATATGGGAAGAATTTTCAACTTTCAGACCCATTGAAAAGTTGTTGGAGATGCCAAGGGTCCTCAGACCCCATCTGAGAATTGCTAACCTAGAGATTACAATGCTCAACTTTGATTAACAAAGCATGTTAATTTGTGCTTTCATTTTCTCCCCAGGCAATGAAAGAATTTTAAAGGCTTCAGTTCTACCTTTTCTCTTCCAGTTTGCATACTGTTCTACCAGTGTGCTTTGATTTATCCTTCACAGCCCTATACCAGTCTCAGTGATATGCCATTTAGGTTTAGGCTTATTTGCTCATAAATTTGCTCCTTTATTCTGCCTTTCAAGCTCCCATTGAGAGAAATGATCCAAATGATGTAGACAAATATTAGCAAGACTAGAAATCAATAAATCTGTTGATGTGTATTCCTTTGGCATATAATGCCTTTCTCTAAATTGTACTTCCTTTTTTCTCTATCTAAATTGTACTGCCATTTTATATATTTCACATTCAAGAGTTTTTTTCTGTTTTGTTTTGCTTTGCTTTGCTTTTATGAAATAGGATCTTGTTGTAGAGCCTAGGTTGGCCTAGACCTTGCTGTGTAGCTCATGTTGGCCTCAAACTCATGATGGTCTGCCTCATCAGCATCCTGAGTGAAAGGATTACCACTATTCCAGCAGGAGCAATTTATTGAGCATCTACTATGCCCCATGGTTTTTTTAGAGCCCTGCTGACCCAGAGAATGAATTACACTGTTCCTATGGGAAAGATGGCCATAAATAGCAATCAGTATAATATTGTTCCTGAGCCCCTGGTCTGTAGAATGACAGCATTCAGTTAATATGGATGAAATCTGATGTGGTAAGAAGATATTCACTCCCAGAGGATATTTTATGGCAATGTATGAGTTATCTACACCAAAAGAATAAGCAGACCAGAGGGAAGAATATGGGATTTTGAAGTAAAATAATCTTGGTCAGAATCTGGTTTCTGGCCACTTACTAGTTCTGTTTGGGTTGTAATCCCCAGTTGTCCCGTGTAGTGATAGGGGAGAGCAGGCCTGCTTTTCGTCCTGCCCAGCTCCCACATGGATAGCTTATACCCAGAAATAACAACACACAAATTGTA
>LOJH01014878.1:1380-23340 GCA_001685095.1 Ellobius talpinus
AGGGTTTCTCTGTAGCTTTGGAGCCTGTTCTGGAACTAGCTCTTGTAGACCAGTTTGGCCTTGAACTCAGAGATCCACTTGCCTGTGCCTTCAGAGTGCTGGGATTAAAGGCATGCGCCACCACCACCCAGCTATCTAAGTTTTTATTAATCATGCTTCAGTCCAACCCACTCTGGCTCCCAAAGGCACCTGCTCTCATGTGCACATATCTACACAGCCATATACATATATAATTAAGAATTTAGAAAATTGTAAGATCCTAATTACCTCCCAAGGTTTTGTTGAGAGCTGTAAACTGCTCTGTCTTGGACTAGTATCCAGAAGTCTCTCAATGAGATTCCCTAGTGACTGCTTTTACCCACAGACAATATTCTAGAAGGCTGAGGCTTTTAACTGCATGTGGTACTGGTTACAGTCACTCCTAAACTTCCTAAACATTCCCTGTGAGGAGACTGAGAAAATTTCCAAGTGTTCCACAGGGATAGGGGTGGTATAGTTGGGGTCCATCAGCTCATTAATGGAGACAGGGTGAGAGAATCAGTGATGGGAACAACCACAGAGAAAAGGGCAAAGTGCACAATCTAGTATTTGACCTGTCAGAAAGAAAACTATAATAAACAAATATCCAGCATTCATGATGGCAGGTATTGTCTCATAATTATGGCACCCTAAGTATGTTAGTTTCTGTGGAAATGAGCTATACAGTGTTAAATTTTACTGGTTTCAATACTTAAAGAAAAAAATTTTATAAATATTTTCAAAAACTAAAAAATATCCGTTACTTATTTAAAAAATATTGGATGCTGGGTGAGTTAAATATAGTAGTAACAATGTCATGCTTTGATTATTTTTATTAACATTTATGTGTGTGTTTGTGTATGCGCACACACAACCTCTAAGGAGGTTAGAGGCATAAAAGATTCCCCTGGAGCTGGAGTTACAGGCAACTGGGAAATGCCCCATGTATCTGTTGATGATGGGAATCAAACTCAGGTCCTCTGCAAGAAACACATGCTCTTAACTGTTGAGTGATTTCTGTGGCCCATTTTATTATTTAGTACTTTGGTGTGGTTGCCAGAAGATTTTCTTTTTTAGTACTAATAATACTTATTATTATTGATAGAGATCAAACCCTGGGCCTCCAAAAGGCTAAGTATGCATTTTACCACTGAGTTATCACACCGCTAGAATATGTAGCATTACATAAAATTATGTTTCTTACAGATGTTGCTTAAAGTATATTTCTATCAGAGAGTACTTCAAATAGCAATTTTCATCCAGTGATGTAAACAAAAATAGATGTCAGCTCAACAGCCCAGAATAACTGGTGAAAGTTGTGGGAACGAAAGTGGGGAGATGGCATCAGGCTATATAAATTCTTTGTCACTCAGGAAATGTCCGATGTTAGAACATAAAAATGTACTCTGTAACACAAAGTACTACAATCTGTAACAGGCATTTAAAAACATTATTTATTTTATAATGCCTACATGGAAAGGCTGTCTCTTAAACTGAAATCACAACTTTAGATTATGCATCTTAAATAATACAGAAGTCTAGTGATTATCTCTGAAGAGGGAAAAATCAAAGTGGTTTTTCTGAAGCGGAAAGAGTGACAGCAGAAAGCTGAGTACCCCAAATCAGGCTGGAGGATCACTACAGCACACAAGCAGCCGGCATCAGTCCCCACAATCAATGGCACCTCCATATTTACAGTTCAAGAAGAGAGCAGGTGCTAAACTGGAAGATTAAGGTTCCATGCAGAGATAATTTGTGAAATTATGTGCTTATTCATTCACCTAAAAACCAAAACCAACCAACCAACCACATGATGAAGTTGACACCGGCTGGGAAATATGACAGGTTTCCTTTAGAACAGTTAAGTATCTAACTTTAAACATTTGCTGTAGAAAAACTCATTTGATGCTTTCCAAAGAAAAACAAACAAACAAAGATAGATGACTGGGGTGTAATTTAATGGTATAGCATTTGTTTCCCATATGGGAGGCCTTGGGTTTCTTCTCCAGCATCCATCACAAAAGAAAAAAAAAGGAAAAATAAAAACAAAAAATCTATCTCTGGAAATAAAATTACAAAAGGAACTTTCTTTGCTCTATTCCCTGTAAATGGCTTACAGCCTTCTGTGTTGCACATAGCTAATCTAAGTTACATCTGTATCTTAGTCACTGAAACACCTCTCTAATGATATCTGGTATGAGATAGTCTCACATAGCCTGGACAGTCAGAAGCAAATGGAGGTCTGTGATAGTTTTTAAGCAAGGGAGTGAACAAGAATCATACTTTATAAGGGCCATAGGAGATTAGGACCATGGGAGAGTAGCAGTTCTAAAAGGAATCATCTCTGCAAGCATGTTAACATCTCACAGAGAAGAGCAGGAAAAACTTGAGCTGTTCTATCTTTGGACCATTAATACAGGATGCTGAATCAGGCCACCTCTCCAAACACCTACAACCTAAAAGAAATTCTCAAAACAAAAATAACAAGAAGAAAAAACAAAAACAAATAAAAAACCTGGCATATTAAGTGTACATTCTGGGTTTGAAGAATGTTTCTCATACCAAAATAAAAATTTAAGTACAAAGAGACAGAAGTGGTCACTTAGATAACTATGCTTTATATTGTGTTATAGTTGGGATATGGCAGAGTAAAATACCTTTCTATTTTAATTCCCCTTTGCTAGTTCTTTTCTCCTCTTTAAAAATGTGGAATTTGTCAAAAAGATGAACAGAAATCATGAGCACATGATATGCCTTCTATGCCATATTGGTTTATTTTCAAGGGAAAAGAATTACAGCCAAAGAGGATGCTGGCACGTGCATATAATAATGGTATACACCAATCTGACTTGTAATATGAACTGAACTATTAAAGGATTTAAATGTTCCTCATTAACTTTTATTAGCCTCAATTTTTAACTTTTCCCCTCTCTCTTGAAATTAAATCTGAGCGTCCTTCCCAACCCCGTCCACCTCTAAGCAGCACTAGGATTAAGAAGGGTCTTCACAGTATCTAGACTAATTAGGCTATAGGGGAAACAATACCTCAAATAACTGAATTCTTTGATACCAAATTTATTTCAAGGTTTTTAACCCCTAACACTTTCTCTAAAAACGTGCATTAAACATTTTAAAACACCATCCTTGGTAGAATAAGAGCTTTCAAAGTTTTTCACTTTGGCCCTTACCATTCCTATTGTTAAAAGCAAAGATCTACTTAAAAGTTGTGGAAGGTCTCCATTTTGTAGGTCTTCCTGTATGATAGGCACTGGGGCAAACACTATCCATTCACTATCTTGCCCAACTTTAAGTACAAAGAGTTGTAAGACATATTCTTCAGTAGAGATTTAACTTGGAGGTAGAACACTTGGCCTAGCGTGACCAACATCCTAGGTTCCATTCCCAGCAACAACCACAATAAAAAGAACAACCCCTCATCTGCCATACAGATGAGTAAGCAAGGGAGAGATCCCCCGACCAAGATCTATGGTAAATGGGAGAGCTAGGCCTGAGGTCATGAGAATGGGACAGCTGGCCTGGCACCACATCTGCTTCAGTATTCTAGAAAGCAGGTCCTGTAACTTCATGACAGCACAGTAGAGCTGACCTTGTAAGTGGGGGCAGGGGTGAGCCTGCCTTGGGGTTTTGAGAGTTGGAGAACTGGCCCCAAATCCATCATCTGCAATGTGGTTTCATGGACTAGGGAAAGATGCCCTCCCCACCCTAGTCCCTTACTGCCTGTGGCAGACTAGAGAGCTGACCCTGTCTCTCACCAGCTGCAGCACTTGGGAGAGTGGCCCTGCACCAGGAAAGTGAGCCCTGCACCTCACATGGGCAGCATGGTAGAGCTGACCCTGTTGATGATAGCTTGGTGGTGTGGGCAAGACCTCCCGCACCCCCATAACCTGTGGCAGGTGGGAAAGCTGGCCCTGAGGTCAGGAGAGCGAGAAAGCTGTCCCTGTCTCTCACCAGCTGCACCTCACTTGGGCAACACAGGAGAGTTGGCTCTGGTGGGTGCAGATATGAGGGTGTGAATGAGCCAGCCCAAGGGTGTGGAATAAGAGAACCAGCCAGCTCTGCCCCTTGCTGCTTACTGCACAGGGTAAGCTAGCCAGAGTGATGCTGGAGAGTTCACCCTGCTGGTGATAAGGGAAAGCTAACAGGCTAACCAACCCAGCAACCACCCAGGCCCAGAACCAAGGTTATGAGTTGGCCACCCCAACATCCATCCCATCTCTGATCTGCTGGAGCATGTGAAGGGGCCAGTCCTGCATACTCACAGCTGTCGGATCTCCATGACACAAGACAATAAGAGTCTATCCAAGAGGAGTCCCAGTGAGGGCCCAATATCAATAGTGTGGCAGAAACCAGAGGCCTTGAACAAGACCAATGACTCACTGCATGAACACTCGCAAGTAAAGGACTAAGGGGTGTACTGTCTGACTCACTGTGTCATGCGATAGCTTCCACGATGAGATTTTTCTCTTCTTCCTTTTTTCTTTTCTTTTAAATTTTATTGTGGGGTGAAGGAGTATGCAAGGGCATAGAATAGAAGAATAGAATAGAAGAATAGAATAGAAGAGAACACCCTTAACAGTTGTGCCATCTCTGCAGCCCTATAAACTGTCTGAAAATTAGGTTGATCTCTCTTCTGATGTATAGAATGTGTACTCTGTACAATCCTTCCATTATATAATTTGCATATTTTTTAGTATTCATTATTAATTCCAGCCTTTATTGTTAATGGACCCTAGTTTTGTTTCCATTACTCACACTGGGTAACTTACAATAGTCTATAATTCCAGTTCCTGGGGGAATCCAATACCTCTGGTCTCTGTGGGCACCTTCACACATCTTCACATACCCACAGACAGATACAACATATACACATATGTACATTAGAATAAATATTAAAAAGGTAACATATATTCTAGGAAGAAATCCTCTCCCTTAAAGAATAAAACAAACAGTGTAATTCTTTTTGAAAAGACAGTATTCTAGCTACAGGGGAAAAACAGAATAATATATGAAGAATGACAACATGCACTCTTCCACCTTGGAAACATCAGACTTTAAAGGAACTTGTAGTGTAAGTTCCCATCACTGTAGTTGAGCTGCAAGAACACCAATGTAACACCAGCTCTCAGAAAGCCGCAGGGTAGCCTCGCAAAAGTACACAAAGCAGCACAGGAACAGGAAACAAGCCAGATGGTTCTGCTGAGAGAGCATTTTTTCCCTGAATAAATCCAAAAAAAGTATTAATAGGTCAAATGCAAAAATACAGAGAAAGTAAAATAGAAATCTAGTCAGAGATGTATATAAATGAAGCACAGTTGGTTTTGCATTATATTGATAAATACATGTTAGGAGAAGAAGTTACACAGTAGATTAATCCCATAGTAGGTTCTATTGACAGAACTTTTAAATATGGTCTGAAGTAACTGCAGTGTGTACTCTGGCTTCTTACACACAATGTAAAATGTGATTATCCCCCACTACAAAAAGTCTATAGGCAGGATGACACCTGACACAGAAATATAAGTTGGTTTCTTAAGAGGAAAAACATATGCACAAGGCTCCCCTAGTCTATATCTGTGCCACAGAAGGCACTTGATCTTGGGCAAGTATCTTCTAGGGGACCTGGTTTTGTGTGCACAAACTCACTGTATCTCTTAGAGGGCACTTCTTCCATCTCTTCAATTAGAAGCTGTGGAGCACAACACCTGGCTGCTTAGATGCCCCTCCAGCAGATTGGCATGAAACATACATATGGCTAATGAAATCCTTGACCAAGCTGATGGAGCTCTGTGTCCTTTTTTGTTCTAACCCTGGCCACATCTGACTGCCTGGCCTAGGTGGAAAGAACATAGGAAAAGAAGAGTTACTGTCTGCCTGGGATCATAGGAGGCTTGGAATAATCCCAGACAGATCCCTGGCATCTCTGTTACGTGCTGGCCACTAACTACCAACCCTTGGGCTTCATGCATTCCTCTATTGACATATGAAGCAATTGTCATGAATGGCTACTAGGAACATTAGATTGTGAGACTTTGCTTTACTGCAAACAAATAGTGGCTCTGAATACTGTAAATCTATAGTGTCATCAGAAGAGTCTGAAAGACACAATGCAAGGCTTCTTCAGTGTCTGAATTAGACAAACACATACACACCTTAGAACTGAGGAGCAAACCAAGGGCATTGAGCTTGCAAGGCAAGCCCTCTCTACCACTGAGTTAAAACCCCAATGACAAAAGCTGTTTTCGGCAAATAAAAATAGAGTCGTTCACAAATGCAGGAGTGGGAAGGACTTCCCTGTTGCTCAAAATTGGCTGACTAACAACCTCTGAAAAGTCAAAGCTGTGCTGAAAACCTCTGGTTCTTGCAGGTGTGAAAACTGTCTGAAAAGACCTTTAGTAGACTATTATCTATGCAGTTCTGACTTGTGTATTCTAGCCTTCTATTCTCATGTGTACTTTTATTCCATTCTACATGGAAAACACAGACTCAGGAGAAATAAATGAGTGCCTGTATATAATAAAATGCTTTGCCTGCCACCAGGGCTGATGAACAAAGGTGTGGGGTAAGGAGGTTTACATTTAAATCACTATTGTCCTGTCACAGATACCCTGCTGGGAGAGCAGGGCCCTATCTGACACTCACAAGAGAGGGAGGGAGGAAAAAGCAAGGGCAAAAAGGAATGAAAGGAGATGAAAAGAGTAAGTGATTTAGACACAGGAAAGAAAGAGCAGCTAAGGACAGAGAAGGTCAGCATCTAGGGAGTTAGGAGAGATTCCACTAAAGTGTCTAAGCCACTCTGCTTTCTTTGAGCCTTATTAGCCTTCTATGATCCTAGGGTTCTACACCATACATACTTAAGCTACCAAACCTGTAATTCTTCAGGGATAATTTTAATAAATGACTCACCCGCCCAAGCCACTCAAGGATGCTGTTTCCCAAAGGCTCTGACAGATCCGTAAACCACAATCTAACTTTCAGCTCTACTGACAAAAGGCAATGGAATTTAAACCACACTGCCATTTCTTGAACCTTCTTCAGTGTTTTATTTTAAAGATAAGGATCAAATGAGTTCTGTAAAACTTGTATTTCCTGTACAGAGGTGATATCTTCCTCAAATTATATGACTGTACAACTATTAAGTTAATACTGAAGAGGAAGTCTTGTGTTTAAAATGTAGGATTTGGCCTTGTAACTTCTGGCTCTTCAAATATTTCACAGCGCTTCTCATTCCATTTCTCATGTTGGAGTTGAATAAGGAGAGAACTTAGAAGGTCAATGACAAAACAGGTCATTTAAAAAATTATTGTAATTATTTGTACACCTAGTGAAATGTATACAGCTATGCAGTGGTCACCATTTAAAGTCAGAGAAGTATGTTTGAGACGTGGTTAAGTGATTAAGAGCAGTTGCTGCTCTTGAAACCAAATGGCAGTTCACAACCACCTGTAACTTGAGTTCTAGGGGAGCTGACACCTTCTTCTGGCCATTGTAGGCACTGAACACACACACACACACAGACACACACACAGACACACAAACATACACACACAGACACACACACACAGACACACACAAACACACACACAGACACACATACACAGACACACACACACAGACACACACACACACACTAGTGCACATAGCCATGCAGGCAAACACTCACACAAATAAATGGATATTTAAAGTCAGTGGAAAGAAGCTTTGAAACCTCACAAGAATAGCCAAGATACCAAAAGTGGACCTGAAAACCAAGCACTAAAGACTCAAGAGATAGGAATGAACCTCAGCACAGGCAGCAACGGAAGTCTTCATGGAAGAAAGGGCAGGTTCTTACAGCGACAGTCCTGTTTTGTTTCTGTCCTAGTTAGAGTCAAAGGTTTCTAGGGAGAAACCAAATGCAAAAATGCAAATCACAGGAGATCAAAAGCCAGGAATACAATATTCTATGTGAGTTTAAGAAAAGATCTGGTGAGAACTTCCTGTATTTATGTTTAAACTTGAAATTTTAGATATAGTTACAATCAACAAGTTATTACTGACATAAAGGAGATGCTGTGTGAAGAAAAGAAAAAAAAGAATGTGAAACTACTGAGATACTAATGTTTGTCTTTTCTTAGTAAATAGGAGGTAGGTATTACTGTGTCATGTGCTTGGTGGCTAGAGGTGGGAGGCCACAATCATCTGCCTGGAATGCCTCCTGTCCCCTCTAACAACCTTCATTACGTTCTGTGAGTCAGAGGCTTTGTGACAGACTGAGGGACTGGACCTGTCTTTTCAACATGTAGGAGTCAATCCACCAGCAGGAAATGAGGTGACACCCACCAAGAACCTCATCGAAAACTGCAGAGCACTCTCCTTTCTTCTTTCTGTACAGCCTGCTTTGTATTTTACCCTCCGGTGAAGTAAGTCTAAATAGAAATATTCAAGGCTCCAGGGACATTGCTCTAAATTCCAGTTCATACTCAGGTATAGCACAGCCCTGGATGCCATCCCCAGCACATCACACACAGGATCTCTAAATACAATGGTATTTATGTTTAAAAACAAAGACCCTAGCAAGGCAGTGGTGGGGCACACCTTTAATCCCAGCACTCGGGAGGCAGAGGCAGGCAGATCTTTGTGAATTAGAGGCCAGCCTGGTCTTTAAGGGCTAGTTCCAGGACAGGTTTAAAGCTACAGAGAAACCCTGTCTCAAACAGCTCACAACAAAAATAAATAGATGAATGAATAAATAAATAAATGAAGAAACAAACAACAAATCAACCCCAAACAAACAAACAAACAAATAATGCCCCGCAAACAAAGTCCCTTATTAGAAGATGACCTGCTCCCAAATTTAGTGTGTTGGAGTTAACAAAAGATGAAAGAAGAAAAATAAAACTAAAGATTTCCAGTAAACCTGCAACAGAAATCTGTGTCTACCTAGGATTCTCCATTAAATGAGTGCCTTGAGAGCTGAGCTAGCCCATCAAAAAAGAGGGTTCTAAACTGCCTCATGCCACGTTATCAGACACAGGACACAAGATTTCGTGCTATTATTGTGCTTTTATTTTATATTTTTTAAATCAGGGCCAGTGGATCTTGCATTTTTATAGTTTTTTGTCTGCTCAGATAATATTAAAAAATAGGAATAAAGTCTAATAGTTGAACCTAATTTCTAATTTTCTGCTGTTAGAAGAACCTGGCACAGCATAAGAGCATATAGTTAAAACTGCATTTTCTTTACAGCAGGTTATTGAACTTATTTTGCTGGAATCCTGGAAACCCATCACACATCCAACAACAAAAATGTGGTAAAATCATGTTCAGTGAAATGCCTTAGGCTAAGAAAATCTCTATAATAACACATATCTCATGTGTATATTGCATTTTATACAATTTAAAAAGGATGACAATTTAGAAAAAGTAATATATTTACTGGAATTTGTTCTGTACTACGCAAGTTGGGTTTCAAATAAAGTTGGAATTCAAAATAAAGATGAAAAAGACTGAGGCCCCACCTTAAGGGTTTCCTAAGAAATAATACATAGTCCCAAGTCAATGGAAGACCATTGTGATTCAAGCAAACCTTTAGGGATAATCTATTATTGACCATCTTATGCCTATGCATAAATGGGCATGTGTATGGTTAAAATCATATTCAATATGGAGAAAGAATGTGCAAAGTAAGCAAAGTTTTTCATGATCTACACCTGTCATTCCAAACAGAGAGCCACTTGAGTTATATCCTTAATAATAATTAATTTAAAAAAATGCCCCAAACAATAATCAGAGTCCTCGAGTATCTTCATTCTTGTGGCCCTGACCTTGAACTCTACAGCTTTGCTTTGAATAAAGTCTCGCTGTTACATTGCAATCTGTATGAGACTTTACTGCAATTTGTGTTAGCCTTTACTTCATTTCTTTAAAGGAGAGACCAGGAACCTGGAAATATTGTCCAGACCCCAACCATGCTGTTGTTATGATCCCACTGATGAGAATGAGAAGAAGAGACATTAGGAGTAAATAGGAGCAAAAATAAAGAGTGTTTCTTTACTCAAGGGAATGTTTGGCTTAGGACATTTTGGTTTTGTGGGTTTGGATAAAAGAGTACAATTAACTGTTTGTATGAAAGGGTCCCCTGAGGCCAAGCGGGCACAGCGTGGGCACTCTAGTGGTCCAGAAACCAACAGGGCAGATCCCTAAGCCTTCCTGCCAGGCTTCATGACGACACACCATGGAATTTAAGTAAATGATTTCCTGCAATAAAGGTGACCATAAGTAGAATAAAGCCAAATTATTCCTGACAATGAATTGAAAACAGGGATTTTGCCTTTTAGTTTTTGTGATGGGGACAGAGAAGGAAAAGAGAATAAGAGATAGAGAGGAAGAGACAGAAAAGGGAGAGAAAATGAAAGAGAGCAGAGAGAAGAGAAATTTGGAGAGACAAATTTATAGTATTTGTATGTATACAGATCATGAATATAAAAGACAACATTGATTGCAAATACATTTTTCCCTTTCCACAATGCACTAGTGTAAAAGTGAAGCACTGAATGCTAGTATTCGGTTATATTTGCAAAAATATCTGTGATCTTAGGTGGTATCCTATGTAATGAGGATATTCCACCTACACTGCACAAATAATCTTGCTATTAAAATTAAAGAGCTTTCATTCATTCATGGGAAAAGGCCTCTATACAAAAATGAAGGTGGAAGGCAGGCAGATGGGAAGAGGAGGCAGAGAAATCTTTATACAGAAGATGTGACTATATCATCTAAATGTGAAAAGAATATTTACATTTTTCCTGGAGATTAATCTTGAGGACAAGAACCACAGTTCTCTTTAGTATAATAGGTCAGGCCTATGTGTAATGGTATGACAACTTGTCTCATCAATGGGAATGGCCAGAGGGCAGAGAACAAGTAATGTTAAATGCTACTCATAAGAACTATAAATGCCATTTACAGTTTCCTAACCCCTATCCATAGGCTCTATGACTACAAGAATCTGCATGTACTTTTCTATCTCCTTACACTCACATGAGTATTCCTGTACACCCAGACACATACTTCAAGAACTGCTCTTTAAAGATTTTAATGCATCTGTATTTGTATATGGTAAGTGTGTATGTATGTTCAAATGTATCTCTATATCTGTGCAGATGTGCTGTGTGATAATGCTTTTATACCTTGTAAAGATGTGTCACTTGTAAATGTTGATTTGCTAGTAGCTAGGCAGGAAATATAGGCAAGAAGACCAGACTAGGAGAATTCTGGGAAGAAGAAAGGCTAAGTCTGCAGTCACCAGCAAGATGCAGAGAAAGCAAGATGAGAATCCCTCACTGAGTAAGGTACTAAGCAACATGGATAAACATAGATAAGAATAATATTTTACACTTTTGGGTATATACCCAAAGGATGCTCAATTGTATCACAAGGATATGTGTTCAACTATGTTCATAGCAGCATTGTTTGTCATAGTCAGAACCTGGAAACACACTAAATGTCCCTCAACTAAAGAATGGATAAGGAAAATGTGGTACATTTACACAANCATATTGAGTGGGGTAACCCAGACTCAGAAAGACAAATATCATATATACTCACTAATAACTGGTTTTTAGACATAAAGCAAAGAAAACCAACCTTCAAATCACAATTACAGAGAAACTAGACAACAATGATGACCCTAAGAGAGACATACATGGATCTAATCTACATGGGAAGTAGAAAAAGATAAGATCTCCTGAGTAAATTGGGAGCATGGGGACCATGGGAGAAGATTGAAGTGGAGGAGGGAGGAAGGAAGGGGAGCAGAGAAAAATATATAGCTCAATAAAATCAATAAAAAGAATAATAGTTTAATTTAATTGTAAGAGCTAATTAGTAATAAGTCTGAGCTAATAGGCCAAACAGTTTAAAATTAATATGAGCCTTTGTGTGTTTCTTTGGAACTGAATGGCTGTGGGACCAGGTAGGACAGAAATTTCTGTTTACACAGATGTGTGGTGGCCAGATGTTGACATAAGGTATTAACTCAACAGCTGGGATTATGGGCAGGTGCCAATCCTGCCTGGCTTTTATGTGGATACTAGGGTTCTGAATTCTGGTTCTCATGCCTGCATAGAAGCACATTATCAGTTGAGACTTATCCTGAGTCCTGATTTTTAAATTATTGTCATGTATTTAATTTTATATGTGTAATATCAGACTAAAAATGCATTCACTCTCACAGTCACATGGTGAATAATCCACGTGAGAAATAAAGAAGAACAAGTGTCTTTCATCAAGATTACAGCTAGGTGGAGGCTATGTTTTTGATTTGGGATCAGAGCTAATCTTAGGCCATTATTCCCAACCTATCAAAATCTGACCATATGAAACAAAGAATTATGCCTTTGTGTATTTTTCTTAGCTTGATAAACATAATATATTGAAATTTTTAATTTTTTTCCACAGGCTAGGATGTAGCTCAGTTATAGAACACTATCCCATCAAGTACAAAGTTCCATCCTTAGCAACATATACAGATATACAAACACACTCCACAATATACATATGCACACAATACTCTTTATGTACACACACTGCACATACACATAATATACACCATAATTTGCATACACACACATACACAAACATAAACTTGCACACACTATATACACCATGCTCTAAATACACATACACACACAACTACCATATATATACACACACAACTACCATATATATACACACACAACTACCATATATATACACACACAACTACCATACTCTGTATACCCACATACACACACATTCCCTTCATTGGAAAATGAAACCTTCTAACTGTACAGGGAGCTATTAAATAGAGACTTTGAAAAGTACCCCAAGAGCACATCTTCATTGAGAAGAATCACAAAGTTTCTGTGTTTTTCTAACCAACTCAACATTTCTAGAAAGACAGCCTGAAAATGTCTTTTGTCAGGTTCCAGAAAGGTGTTACCACTCAAGGGAAAGGAGCCCTCTTGTGCTAAGAGTGTACTTTTATAGCTCCTGACAATGAGCTTATCCAGTATTTTCTGGCTAGAATCATGTTCCAGAAAATTTTATAAGGATAAACCACTGTCAGAGCTTATTAATCAAAAACCGTTATCAAAATCTTTATGTAAGCGCCTGGCCCCACTTTGTAGAGTTTTATTAGGTGTCTGTACTTGTTTCTGTTGTTGTGACTATTTTGTTTTGTTTTGTTTAAAGGTACCTAGGTCAAGAAAGCTTGGGTCCCTACCGCAATCTAAGCAGGGCATACAACACAGTCAGATGTCATGTATTTGAGGTAGCCATCCTAATATAAACAAAAAATGCTTAACTTTGTATAATAGAGCTTTTTCCTCAGTCTCATGTGAATTCAAATAAATGATAGAAAATTGTGATTAGCTGCAATTAGAATTGTGACCATGGCATTTCTCAACTGAGTCTATGTTGAAGGAAATTAACTCAAAGGCTCCTTCTTTGACTATATTCCACCATCTTTCCTACAGCACAGACAATGGGAGTTGGCTTGAACAGAGCGTCCATGATCAGTACACTGTACACTCACTAAGAGTTCTTTTAGTATTCATGAAGGAAAGAAACATGAAAACACCCAACGGGCCCAGTTTGTGGAACAGATGAAGTCCCAAATGAATATGAGCACTGCCAAGTTAAGGACCCCAATGCTTCAAACACATGGGACTGGCCATATCTTCCCCAGTCTATGGAGATGGTGACAGTGTGTGCGGAAAATGTTAACTGGGAAATTGCGAACTGCAACTTCCCCCAGCTTCTTCTTTCTAGATATTTACAGCCTGGTTTATTCACCTACAGAGACACCCCACACCCCACAGAGATTAGCTAAACCTACCTCCTCATTCAGCTGTATTAATAACCTGCATCCTTATTAATGCCATAAACCTGCCTTTTCAGTTTAGTTAGATGTATAAAACAAACTTGCCGAATTTCCGGACCGTTGGTGTGTTTCCATCAGAGCACACAGCCCATCCAATCCCAGATTGTCTGTACATATATCTGTCCTTTCTTTATGACTCACAGCCAGTCAGGTCAATCCCTAAGCTGCGCAGGTCACACCAGACCAGTGAAATAGTAAAGAAAATAAAAACGTGGAGTTTCAGGGATCTAGCTATGTTTTATGAGATATATGAACTCTTGATATCTTTGCATAAATTAAGATTCAAAACTGAAGGCCATTAGCACTACAGCAATTAGTAAATAGTACTTTTTAAAATGTTGTATTATTTGATGTTAATTATGGTATAAGGGAGGTCAGCATTCTGCACACTTCAAAATGTTTATAAAAAGAAACTGGAAAAGTTGTAAAAACTTATTCATTTGGAATGGATCATAATTTAATGCAGTTTTAACATTTGTTCTTCAAATTGAAAGGTATTTTGTCCACTTAAATTATTCTTAAAGCATTTTAGCCTAGGGAACAGGAGTGTAAGTAGATGTTAATGAGTCAGAATCAGCAACAAGAAATGACTGCATAAATTGATATAAAAATGTTTATGAAACAAAGAGAGTATGTATAATATCCCCAAATTTGTAGCTAACATTTTTTAGAGCTGTCACATCCTTTTCACAGGTGAAGAAATTGAGGTGTAACTGGCGTGAGCAGAGCAGCAATTCACCCTACCGTTGGGATCCACCATGTTGAAGCAAGAAGAGCAATTGTTCTCCACAACTATATGAAAAACTTCTAGATTTACCAACAGTTTTATGTTGAAATGAGAGGCACTGTGTGCAATTAATATGTGTAAATGAGATATTAGTATGACCTGTTTGTTCTACACCTGCCAACAGGCTGATCATCTGTCAGGAAACACATGTTTCTTAAACAGGTCATGTTCCTCTGTACTTTTATGACTGCTGCCTTTATTTCTGGTAAAAAAAAATATAATTGCAAGTCTCTAAAGTAATCTCATTTTAATAAGCTTAGAACCAAAAGAAATGACACTATTTCTTTAAATAAAATGTAGCAAACTACAAAATTTTAAATAATGCCATTCCTTTTTTCAGGAACCAAGTAATTTAGGCTTATTTGAGAACTATAAAACAGCTTCTTACATTAACAACATATGTTACTGCTGGAACCCCAGAATCCTCCATACACAAAACCACTTGTCTCAAAGAACAAAAAGCCAGAGCTGTCACAGGGCCTTACTGTGTGAGAGTGACTGGGTTGTGTGCCATGTGACACTTTCCCATTTTTTATTAAAAGACCTAATCACCATAATCACAGGTGGATCTTTTCATATTTTGGCTTTGAGGCATATTGTACTACACCGACTTGTCACTTACAACTGTGACTACATTTGAGATAACCTTTGAAAAGTATTTAAGCCAAAATGTCTATGAGCTTTTAATTTTTACAAGAATATAAACAGGCCTTTGTGTGAAGATCTGGCTGTACTGCCTAGAAGGGGTACTTGACCCTTTCAAGTGTGAGAAGGACACAGGGCCACTGGTTCTAACAAGCTTCTCTCATCATTTATGTACATATTACCACTCACATTGCTTTATATTGTATTTTTTGTCTAATTAAAAATGTCATTTCTCTGCCAGGAGAAGGTAGCACACACTTTTAATCCCAGCACTTGGGAGGGAGCAACAGGTAGATTTCAGTGGGTTCGAGGCCAGCCTGGTCTACCAAGTGAGTTCCAGGACATAAGGACTGTTACACAGAGAAACCCTGCCTGAAAAAAACAAAACAAAACAAATGAACAAACAAACAAAAACAAAATGTTATTTTTTTCACTCCTACCGTAAATTTTTATATATATATTCATCTCAAAGACATGGTGATAAAGAATGAAAAGAAAGTGCAACCTGGACAAGGCGCTTTCAAAAAATGGGGGAGCACCTACATGACTATCAAAATTTAATGAATTTCTGAGTTCTGAATATAGTCAGTCAGTCTCTTGCTCTTGCTCAAAATAAAAAAATAAATTGAATGTAACTGAGTATATTTGGTCCTTGAAGTAGGTGCATTTAGAGATAGTGTTCTCAGCATTTCTAAGTATATGCGGAAAGTAACAGAATGCTAGACACCATGAATATTATTGAGAAAATAACATGCTCATTGTTACAAAACTTGCCTCCATTTAAGGTTTCAACTTCTCCAGCAATGGATGTTTAAAAGCATGGTAATCAGAGCAAAGCAAATTTTGTTTAAAAGAAATAAAAAAGAAAACTGAGCTATCTGCATGTAACTGAGTGAACAAAAGCTGGCTTAACTTTATAGGAATTCCAAGAGTGGAAACCTTTAACTTTACCATAATCAACTTTCTAACTATACCATGTTATTTTGTGACAGAACAACGATGGGTAAAGTTCAGTGATGTGCAATGGCAAGAAGTATGTGGGCTTATAGCCAACCATTTAGCATAGAACCTAGAGCTCCATAACAGCAGTATTCTGAGCGGAACTTGAGAGACTGCATGCTAAAGGTCTTAGTTTAAGTAATCTAAGACTGGATATTATTTGTTGAAGATATGAGAACTGGTGGTATTGTGAATGGTGTAGTGGGAAAGGAGGGAAATATGAAACAAGTCAGGTTGATAAAAACTTTAGAGAGCAAATAATAACCTCCCAACACTATAAACACCAATTTACACATCCATCAAAGTACTGGCCAGCACTTTTGTTTCAATCAAATTAAAAGAAAATTTGGGAAGGATTTCTTTGTTAAGTACAATCAGCATGCCCAATCTATGTTTCTGAGCCATGCAGCCTTAAACAGTTTAACATGTTTAACCATATTTGTGTCAGCAGAAGCTTATGTCTGACCACTTCTAGGTCAACCTTCTCACTGCAGGCCTGGCATTAAAAGTATCAACTGATGCAGGCAGTTTTAATGTAATGAGTCAGGTCCTACCTCTACATAGTCCTTGGCATGGCCCCAGTCTCGTTTGGCATCCAGATTTCCCAAACTGAAACATTCCAGTTGTCCAAGATAAATCTTAGCTACTGACCGGCTAATTTTTCGAGTAACAAAATTTGCTCCTAAAAATGAAACAAAAGATGTATTATCAGTAGAGTACATTTGACATTTAACATTTTGGTGCACCAAACCCAGTATCAGCCTCTGGGCATTTCTTTCATCCTATCTCCCCCCTAAAAATAATAACATAAAAAGGAGAATGATCATTAGCTGTCAGTTATACAAGCTAAGAAGCTCTAAGTGTCATATCAGCTCTACTTTCATAACAAACCTTTATTCTTTGGAGGATGTCTTAACATTCCTAATTTGCTGTTCCAATGTGTAACCCAGGCTTTAGGCCAAAGAAAAGCTATTGGAATGCCAGCTGTTAAACAGAAAATTCTAAAGGATTGTATAAAGGGAAATGCCAGAATGGAAGACAGACATCTAAGACCACCCTGCTTTTTTTTTAAAAAAAAAAACACTAACATCATCTATTTCTATTAATAAGGCTATGCTAGGGCCCATGGGAAGAGGAAGGGAAGGAACCATTTACAGGGTAAAACTAGTTACAGGAAACCCAACAGGAATTTCCTTGGACTGCCTTTCTCTTAACAAAACAAGTGGCGCTCACTCTCATCTAGAACCTGCATATCCAACAAAATATAAAGTATGATAACAGTTCCAAGTCAAGAGTTTCTCTGCACCAAACTTACTGCAAGGTCATTTTCCAATTTCATGTAAATGTCATCTACGATAATGGACTTCTGAATCTTGTACAAATATTTTGAAATGTTTGGATAAAATGTACCATAAATTGACAAAAGTATTGAAATTGTTTTAATTTTCGGTTTCTTAATGATAACTTTCATCCACCCTTACTTTATTATTTCTTCCTTACTTATGGAAATGGAGTCTCAAATTAATATGGTGGTACAGACCTGCAATACCAGGCTACCCTGGGCTATATAATAAGATCCTTTCTCAACACACACACACAATTTAATACATATATTGAAAACAAAAATTATATCTACCCATAACTATATTTGTATGGGGAGAGGGTAAGAGGGAAGGGGGAGGGAGAGAGGGAGGTATTGCAAGAGACTAAGAGAGACTGAGGGAGATTGACAGAGTGGGGAAACTTTTTGTTAACAGGCTCCCTCTATGCCCCGGGCGCAAGAGATCCTCCTGTGTCCTGAATAATTAGGATGTGTGCCAGGTTTCTTCCTAACATAAAGAAAGTACTTCTGGGATGAGTTTATTTAAGTCTCTGTATCTAGGTAAGGTTATGAGAAAGGCCTGCTAATGACTTCCTACAGTTTAGATACATGGACAGTAACAACATACGTCAGGAGCTTTGCTTCTGTTCTTTGTGCAGACAGAAAATAAAGGTAAATATGACAAAAAAATTGGGCTTCTGAAGAAACTGGCATAGGAACAAGGGGGATATTTCTACATATATTTTCTAAACTTTGGCAAGGACACAGACTACAAGTTTAAACACAAGCTCTAAACATTCACAGTGATCTTGTATCCTTAAAAGCACGATGAGAATGCCACGGAAAACCAAATGTTTAAATACTTCTAGCACCTCGTAAGGGCATTAAGAAATGGAAGTTGGGGGAAGTAATGCAGAACACACATCCCAGCCCTCAAGATGTAAAGGCAAGTTGGGCAGCGGTGGCACAAGCCTTTAATCCCAGCACTCTGGAGACAGAGACAGGCAGATCTCTGTGAGTTCGAGACCTGCCTGATCTACAAGAGCTAATTCCAGGACAGGCTCCAGAGCTATAGAGAAACCTTGTCTCAACAAGAAAAAAGAGGTGGATATAAGATTAAAATTTCAGGCCAGCATGAACAGCTTCAACACAAGAGAACTGTCTCAAAACAACCTGACAACAACAAAAGAAATAATTTTCATCTTTCCATGGTAATTGACAAAACACAAAGGACTATCAAGAAACAGCCTTTTCAAATAAAATAGTGAAATATTTTGTTTTGAAAAATTTTAATATTCTATGGGCCTGTATAAACTTAAGTTTATAAGTAAATACAGGTTTATGTCTTCACTGTCAGGACTAAGTTATTATCTCAAAACACATGAATATAACAATTGATATCAAACAATTAGTTCCCAATAAGAATTAGTGAGAATTTTTTCTATTATCATTAAACTAATGTTTTTTGGGGTCCAAAGAAACGTCTGACTTCATTTGACTTACCTTCCATCCAGGATAACCTGAGCAATCACTCAGCAACAGGAAATAAATAGGCATGGCCTACTGACAGACAGTGCAGAGAAGTGGGCAAGTGTAACCATGCTGAAGCACACTGGGTGCCATTTTGCAGACAGAGACTGTACATACTTTTTCCAGTCACCCAAACCCAAATAATCACACAGAAACTGTATTTATTGGAACCCTAGCTTATTAGCTCAGGCTTCTTATTAACTAACTTTTACATCTTAAATGAACCCATTTCAATTAAATCTATGTATTGCCACAAGGCTATGGCTTATTGGAAAGGCTCCAGAATCTGTCTCTGTCTGCAGCTACATGGTGTCTCTGATCTCGCTTTCTTTCTCCCAGCATTCAGTTTAGTTTTCCCACCTAGATATATTCTGACCTGCCATAGACCAAAATAACTTCTTTATTAACCAATGATAATAAAACATATTCATAGCATACAGAGGAGAATTCCACATCATTTGCTTATTCTAGATATTTTATATAACTCTTTTGTGATCATTTCTTTTATTTAGAATAACAAAGCAAGGTTGATACATGTTGTACCTTGATTCAGAACATCATTACAATTTTATGGTTAATGTTCTTCTGTAGGAAAACAATCAATTTTATTTGCATAGCCATTAGCAGATGGACATGGAGTTTCCATAGTTTAGGTATTGTGACTAAAACTGAAATGGACATTTATGTACAAGTTTTTGTGTGGTGGACATATATTTAATTTCTATTGTGGCTATACATAGGGGTTGGACTGGTAGATCACACAGTTGATTTATGTTATAGCCTATAAGGAATTGTGAATTGTTTTTCAAAGGGGCTGAACAATTTTACATTTCCACAGCAGTGAATCAGGCCTCTGACTCCTTGGCATTCTCCCCAGCACTGGTTAAGGTATATGTTCTTTGCTACAGTCATCTCAGTAGGTACTGGAATGGCTTTGACATGTCTTTCTCTAAAAACTAAACAATTCTTGTTAAAACAACAATCTTTGTTTTTATATGATTATTGGACAACCATATATCTTCTTTAGAGAAGGTTTTAACTGGATTGCTAATCTTTTAATGATAGAATAGAAAGGTTCTTTATACAATCTGGATCCTAGTCTCTCTATGAAAATATTTTCTCACTGTGCATACTATTGTCACTCTTCCAGTGGTGCTCAGTAAAGTATTTATTTTGTTTGGGTTGGATTTTGCTTGTTCCTTTTTTCCTCTCTCTTTTTTGATGAAGTTCAATTTGCATATTTTACCTTGGTTATATGCAACACTGTGATTCTACTCAAGGTTTTGTCTAATCTAATGTAGTGGAGACATTTATCTTTTCCTTTTATGCATTTGGTCTTTTTGTCCTTATGTTTAGATTTGAATGATAACTAATTTAGTATCTGGTATAATGAAAAGGCCCAGGTTTCATCATCTGCATATAGATACCCAGCTGTCCCACTGCCTACTGGAAAATAATTCTTCCTCCACTAAACTGGCATCTTTCTGAAACCCAACCACAAAAGAGTTTATTTCTGACTTCAACACCACTCCTATGACAAATGTCTATTAATACATTAGTAACAACACCTTACTGACTGCATGTTCTTGGTAAGTTTTAAAACCAGGAAGTATAACTTGGTTCTTTTAAGGACTGCCTTAGCTATTTTCTTCTCTTGTATTTTCACATGAATTTTAGGATCAACTTTTGAAGGTCCACAAAAATGAAAATTGTGGCTTTGATGGATTGTATTTAAATCTATAGCTCAATATAGAAAATACTTCCACTGTAACAACTGTATGCTTTCTAGTCAGTAAGTACAGGAGATATTTTTCTATTTATTTGAGTCATTGAATTTCACAAGTAATTAGTAATTTCCAAAGAAGGAAAAAGTGGTATTTCCTTTAAAAATCTGTTTCTAAGTACTCTTATTCACCTTGATGTAACTGTCAATGGATTTTTTAATTTAATGTTTAAGTTTTAAAATTACTTTTGTAATCATATGCTTCACTAGTTAAGCCTTAGGAAAAGCTTAAAATAATTTAATTTAATTATTTATTTGCTGCTTTTTAACTTCATTTTTAAAAAATACTTTGAATAAAACTTTAAAGTTAATGGAGTAACTTTTCCAAATTACCATTGCATGTATATCTGTGATATTTTATCTTTCTTCTGCTTTACAAAAATCATTTTTACTATAACTTTTGTTTAAATTGTTTTTATTGAGTTATATATTTTTCTCTGCTCCCCTTCCTTCTCCTCCCCTTCCCTTCTACCCTTTTCCATTATCCCCATGCTCAAAATTTATTCAGGACATCTTGACTTTTTCTGCTTCCCATAGACTAGATCCATGTATGTCTACCTTAGGGTCCTCTTTGTTGTCTAGGTTCTCTGGGATTGTGATTTATAAGCTGTTTTTTAATTTACTTTTTGTCTAAAAGTCACTTATGAATAAGTACATATTATATTTGTTGTTCTGGGTCTGGGTTACCTCACTCAATATGATGCTTTCTAGATCCATCCGTTTGCTTACAGAATTCAAGATGTCATTATTTTTTCCACTGTGTTGCTGTAATTACAGCTTGTAATTACCCGCCTACTGGGGCGTGGTCTCTTACACTATATACCTGGACACCACTGTGGAGTCCACCCCTTCTCTCCTTCCCCCTGGTTCCCTTTGGTCCTTTGGATTGTTTGGATCCTATCTCCATCCACCATTCAAGCAGAGAATCCTGATTTGTAAGTTTTCCCCCTAAA
>LOJH01014879.1:0-23810 GCA_001685095.1 Ellobius talpinus
AGCTAGAGCTAATGGGTCAAGCAGTGATTTATATAATATAGTTTCTGTGTGATTATTTCAGGAGTCTGGGTGGTCAGGACAAACAAGTAGCCTCCTTCCTCCTACAATGGGGAGAGAACCAATAAACTTTAGCATCAATAATGGAAGATTCTAGTATGATCTATGAAACAGAAAATTACTTCCATGCATAAAACAGCTTTAAGAACTGGAAAATAAGCTACTGCTAGGTTTTACTTTATATTTTTTGTAATTTTAGCAAAAATAAATACTTAGATTAAATTTTCACAAAAATCCACTTTAGTTTTTTTCTTAGGAAGAGGTCAAAGAAGAATACAATTTACACTTCACAGAAATGAAAAATTTCTAATTCTTCAAGAAGTTTCCTTTAATAACTCAAAGAGTTTCAACGCCAGTTTATCAAGTAGAGAAAAGGAACAGAGAGAAATTACATTCAAATAAAACAATGAAATCAAGCCCCATAACCCCTCCAATTCTTAAGAATAAAACTCATTCAGTACTAGCAATTAATTTAGCCAATATTAATGAAATGAGGTTAATATTTGGAATGAGCCTTTGTTAGATAGTAAGCCATTATTACATGATATCAGGATGTATATTTTACCTACCTGGCTTTTCTTCAAAGATATTTTAACTATGAAAAATTATTCATGAATTATTCTTTGATATATAGAACTATTATATAATCTTGACGTAGAAAATTATTTTAAGATGTACTACTTTTGTTCATGCTGCATTTGCTTAACTTTGTGAAGTTTTGATTCTCTGCCTGTATAAAACATCTGATTGTCTTATAAGGAGCTAAGTGGCCAATAGTGAGGCAGGAGAAAGGATAGGCAGAGCTGGCAGGCAGAGAGTATGAATAGGAAGGAATTTGGGAATGAGAGAAAAAGGAGGAGGACTTCTGGGGTCAGCCACCCAGTCACCCAGCTACACAACCAGACATGGAGTAAGAAGGAAAGAAAAGGTATACAGGTATAGTGAACGATAAAAGCCATGAGGCCAAAACCAGATGGGATATTTTAAGAAGAGCTTGCCAGAAACAAGCCAAGATAAAGTTGGACATTCCTAACTAAGAATAAGCCTCTGTGTGTGATTTATTTGGGAGCTGGATGGTAAACTCCCCACAAAACCAACAGAGTAAACATCACACAACATAATCTCACAAAATATATTCCATCTGATCGAGGAAGAAAAGGTATTACTTACATTTTTCCTTATTACCATTGGTATTGTGCAAAAAGTCTCCATCAGAACGAGTTGTAGGGAAGTCATCTTCATCATCTTCTACCACTAAAAAATATTTAAAAATATTACAGTGAAAATTGGTTTATTCTGATCTTCAACTGAGCAAAAGCTCTTATTCATTTTTTGTGTTTTCACTGGCTATGGAGACATGCTTAATACATTGTGGAATGAAATATATTACTTTAAAAATGTATTGTCATCTGTGGAATAGATGGTTATTGAGCTATTACCCTTTAGTCTTTGTAGTTTGAAAGAAAATGGCCCCCAAAGGGAGTGACACTATTAGGAGGTGTGGCCTTGTGGAATAGGTGTGGTCTTGTTAGAGGAACTATGTCACTGTGGAGGTAGACTTGGAGGTCTCATATATGCTCAAGATACCAAGATACATACCAGCCACTGTCTCAGACCACTTCCTATTCCCTGCCAAGGACTCAGCTCCTTTTCCAGCACCATGTCTCCTGCACATGGTATGTCCTGCCATGATAACAATGGACTCAACCTCTGGCACTGCAAGCTGCCACCTCAGTAAATGCTTTCCTTTCCTAGAGTTGCTGTCATCATGGTGTCCCTGCACAGCAGTAGATGCCCTAACTAAGGGCTCTTTCTACCTTCAATATGGTCAATTTTATGACACCTTAATTTTTCTAGAACGGTCTAGCAAGACAAAAGCACTTGCCACCAGCCTGACAGAGTTCAACCCTAAGAACCAATATGGTAGAAGTCAATAATCAACTCCCCCAAGCTGTCCTCTAATTTCAACATAGGGACTGCATGGCACATGCATGACCACATACCTATCTACACATATACAGATATAAACAAAATAAAAATTTGAAGAGGCATAGAAGAACTGACAGCTGTAAAGTGAGCAATACCTTTTTTTTAATCTTCTGGAAATTCTCCAATCCGCTATTTTTGTATATACAGAAAAATAATACTTGTAGATGTGATGTCAATTTTCATTTATTTCAATGTGGATGTGCTCCTGGATATCCCTTTTAATTTTTCCAATTCCAAACAATTAAAACTTGAAAACAACATATGATTCTTCTTTTTATGATCTGCCTGCTTCTGGCCCCCGCCCCATCTCCAAGTGCTAAGACTAAAGGTGTGTACCACCATGTCTGGCTCCTCTTTTTTATTTTTTCAAATGTACACTATTCCCTTTCCTTCTGCCCAGTATGTTCTGATTTTGTTATATGCATTCTGTTTATAACACTTATTTTTGGAACCTCAGCTCTCAACTACTTTGCCTTTCATCAAGCCTTTTTTTATCCAATTAATAAAAAATATTTACATCCTGACCACTGCTTCCCCTTTCCCTCTCCTTCCAGCCCTCCCTCCCTCTCTGTCTCCCCTTTCATCAAGCTTTTTAATGGCCCCTTAGATTTGAGACAGGATCAGCAGTGGACCTATGATCCCCTTACTCTATCCTTTGTTATGACCTCTTTGGTTTACATTTTTAATATGAATACTTGACAAGATGCAACAAGTTGAAAGTTCTTGACTCCCCATGTATCCTAAAATATTAAAAAATTATCTTCACATTATATGTGTAAAGTATAAATATAACATAAATTTTCTGTTCAGTCTAGGGTTCTCTTCCAAAGACATCTCACTATGTCTATAGAACATATATTTTACAATTTAAAATAAGCCCCAAATACTTCTGATACCAAGCATTTTAGTGTGTGTGTGTATGGGAACAAGCACACACATGTGCATATGTGCATGCTAGTACGCATGTAGAGATCAGACATCAATGTCAGATGTCTTTTACTATTGATTTCTCCCTTATCTTTTCAGACAGGGTTTCTCAGTGAACCAAGCACTCACTCAGATTAGCGAGACTGGCTGGTCACTGAGTTAAACAGAGCCATCTGTCTCTGCCCTCTATGGATTATGTACCTGAATCTGTCTGGCTTGGCTATTTCACATGGTTGTTGAGCCCAACTCAGGCCCTCATGCTTATGAAGCAAGCACATTATCAACTGAGAGCCATCTCCCCTGCCCTGGTAACAAGCTCTGTGGACAGGGATATTTGCCCTGTATTATCTTTTGAGGACTTTTCTACAGAAGGAATCCTTTCTAAAGTATTATCTTACACATTTTCTGTTTCTTTACTACAGGAAGCTATCTCATAGAAAGAGACTGCTTTAGTCTTTCTTGACAAGGGGTAAGAATCAGAATGAAAAATACTTTATTCACACATGAAATTTTTGCTACAGAAATTTTCAAATCACAAGTCATTACTATTGAGTAACACTGTGCATTGATTTTTATGCAGCTGAATATCATTATCGGACTTTTTTCATTTCTATTCTAAGTTTTCCATATAGTTTTGTGCCAAGATTAAATATGTTCTCAGGTTCTATTAATCTTTACCTGCTCATTGATAATTTATAAATATGGCAAATTCTAAGAAATCCATTAATATGGTATACTGTTGCAAAACTGCTCTTCATAGAAGGTGTTAATTTGAGAAGAAAAATCCTACTAAAGTTTGTAGGCTTTACATTGGCTTTAGACAAGTATGTTACCAAATAAATGAAATCTGGTACTATTTCTTTATATTAATTTACCTTGCACCTTTGCTCTCAGAGAACAGTCATTTATGCTAGCTACTGAAGTCACAATATGACTATTCTTAAATTAGTTCTCTGGCAAATGTTACGATGATGACCTTCAAGTACCTTTTAAGAGCCTTACTTCATTTGTCAGGGTCTTTTCACATCTCTATAGGGGAACAGAGCTAGGTGAGGAAAATTAAACTGAATGCTTGGAGAAAGCAGGCAGAGTCAAGGAGATGCCATAGAGCTGCCAGAAGAGAAAGAGGCAAGCTGCCAACTAGAACCTTGTCAGTAGGCCACGAGTCTCAAATAGAATATAAAAAAATAGAAATGGGTTAACCAAAGACAAAAGAGCTAGCTAGCAATACGCTTAAGTGATTGGCCAACCAGTGATTTAAATAACATAGGTTCTGTGTGATTATTACGGGAGTTTGGGCACCCGGGAAATGAACAAGTGGCCTCAAACAACACATCTCCTACATTTAAAAAAAATCTTATCATTGGAAAATTAGCAATTTATTAATTACTCCACTACCTAACACTTCCTACAACAGATATTTTGTCACATTTCTTCTAGATATTATCTAGTCTCATGATGTGAAGGATGGTTTTTTCTTGGCAAATTCAAATGGCCTTTATGCTTTCCCTTTTTGCTGGCCTTTCCTTATGACTTTCAGAAAGCTTGTTTACAATAAGCTATCCTCTATTTCTATTAGAAAAATTATTCAGACTCATCTGAGAAACAAAGAACATAATTTTATATTCTTCCTCTCTCCTTCCAAATGCTCTGAACCAGAACTAGGGTAGAGGATATTGTAGAGATTAGTATGTAGCCTTTTAAGTTACTTCAGACTGTATGCCATGGGGGATTTTCAGGTAGTACCTGCTCTGGATGACTGTATTTTGCAAAGCAGCATTTGGCTCCATTTTGAGTGCAAATGCACAATGATTCTGCATCTCAACTGTGTTTGCAGATATCACCATCTATCCCACACAACAATGAGAAATAGACGGATAATACTTACAAGTAAAAAGGTACTACCTACAAACATATCAAAAGTGGACTGGGATCTGATAGTACACACAGAAGAACCAAGCCCATGAACTTATCAGACACATTAGACCAATGAAAGGTGCAACAACTTCATCTGGACTCCATAAAAAAGACAGCTAATACTATGGTGATGTTAATGATGACCCAACTGGACAGTTATCTGACCTCCTGATGCATGGGTTAAAGGACTAACATGTAGAGAATTCCTAAGTGTCTCAGAGACTTCTGTTCAGCACTAATGGATAGTAGCCTACTTAAACTCTTTGCTTTTGTCCAGACCAAACCACCTGGAACTGGTCCTTTAACTCAAGCCTGCACCTATACAAATATTACAATTCTACAGGTCATCCCTATAGCTTAGCTCTGAGGGCTTTCAGTAGTTTTTCAACTGGGTTCCTTAGTATTTTATCTAACTACTTTACTTACAGTGACTTTCTTTGCATCTATAACAGCTCTCTGTTTTTACCTTTAATAAGGTAACTTTGAATTCAGAGATATTTTATGCTTTCTGTAACTATTCTGTTACCTAAATACATAAATATATACATATGCACGCATATATGTTGAGTCTGTGATCTGATAAAATATTAGCAATTAAGATTGAAATTAAACTTGTGATTGCCAATGGCCACTGTTGAAGCAAGGTCCATGAATGGAGTCGTGTGAGAATTCTGAGTGCCTGTGAGAAAACTCCAAGTAGCAAGACAAGTCATGTGACCTCAGCTTCTTAAAAAATTCAAAACACAGAATTGTTCTCAGAAGATGGTTTCATGCATCTCTCAGGTGCAGTAGGTAGTGAGTTTACTTCAGATTACTCATTGCTTGCTGATGTTCTTCAACTAAGTGGTTAAACTATCCTTTATATACATGTGGCTTGTCTTTGTGACTATCTACAGCTTGAATTCATGAGAACATTACTCAAGTGACCTCTCTTAACTCTCAGAGTATAAATTGTCTGGAGCTCTAATAAAGTTGGCTTCTCATTTATCGGCTCCATTCTCCCAGGTCCTACAACCACTAGAGTGGTGAGAGCCAGCTATCAATGATATCAGATGAATTAGAAGTAACGTGGCTTATGAAATTAAATGATGATATTGTGGAAAGACAGAATGTTTCCATTTGTTTCTGATATGTTGGGTTCATGACAGTATGGTGAATTACTTTTTCTTAAGATAATCTATATGACGTTTGAACAACTTTTTCAGTACCCAAATATTTCTAAGATACAGGTGAATTAAATATTTCTCTCCAACTACTGCCATTTCTTTGTTAGTCTGTTGCCATTACCTCACAATGTGACTGGGGCATGTTGGGGAATATCATTCTCAGGTGTGTAACTTTTGTCTACACTACATTGGTTTAACTCTGTGAAGCTGTGTTACTGTGCCTGTCTAAAACACCTGATGGTCCTATTGAAAGAGATGAATGCCAACAATGAGGCAGGAGCAAGGATAGGAGGGGTTAGCAAGCAGAGAGTATAAATAAAAGGAGAAATCTGGAAGGAGGAAAGAAAGAGGAGCAAGAGAACAAGAAGAGGAGGACATCAGGGGAGCCAGGCTTACAGCAGGCCACAGAGAAAGAAGTAAAGAAAGGTATACAGAAATAGAGGAAGATAAAAGCCCAAAGGAAAAAGGTAGTCAGGATAACAAAAGAAAAGCTGGCTAGAAACAAGCCAAACTAAGGCTGGGAATTCATAACTAAGAATAAGTCTCCATGTGTGTGATTTATTTGGGAGCTGGGTGGTGGGTCCCCCAAAAACCAAAAGAATAAAACATTACACAACAGAGCAATTAAGTAAGCATGAGGTCATCAGGGTGAGCCTAACCTACTGGTGTCATCATAAGAGGTTCTCTGGAAGCATACATGTTGTGCAGAGATGATGAGATACCAAGAAGACAGTGCTTTATGGCCAGCAACAGTACTTGAATGGGACTTTTAATTCATCACCCTTGGGAGTAGTCAACACTGCCAACACTTTGCTTTCACAACTGTGAGAAAATAAAACTTATTCAAGCCGTTCAATCTCTGGTACTTTTAACTTTTGGAATAGTTAACACTTATATATACATACATGGTAAGTCTATTATAAAATTATAACAGATAATTACTGTCAAACATCTAAAAAGACTGCATGGTAAACACAATAAAAACAATAGAAGAACTAATCATAATGACATTCCTTGATCCAGATGCTCATTCACTAACTGTCAGATTACTAGAATGATTTATATCAGGTTTTCCCCCCGATCTTTAGTCTTTTACCATACTAATATTACAACCATCTGCAAGTAATTTTTAAAAAAGATTACTCTCAATGTGTAGCCTTGTTAAATAGCAATTTTTCAAATTACTGATGGGAGCCTGATTTTAGATTAAATCACAATGTTTCCTAAGTTTAATATTTTCTTCCTAATTGCTTACCAGCACCAAACAGGGATTTCAACCTTTTGTTTTTTAAGCCTAATTTTATGTCTGTCTATCTATTTATACATATAAAACCAATGAAAATAAAAGTTGCTCTTGCTAACAGAGACTTCTTGTCTCCAGAATAAGATCTTTTAGGCACTTGAAAGAATTCTTCAGGGTCTGTGATACAGTCGATGTGCATATGCCTACGTGTGTGCTGTCTTCTATTGATAAACACTGTCCATTATCTCATAGACTTTGCCCACTTTTAAAGATTTATGGTAGAGGATAAATTTAGTCCCTGTTATTCACCTTGCCCAGGAACATAAAGTCCTATCTTCAAAAAGTATTTAATTTTGCCTAAATTAAATAGCCTTGAAATTATTATTACCTTCCCTCCACCACATTTTTTCCCATAGGGATTGAACCTAAGGTCTCATTCATGCTAGGCTAGTACTCTGCTACTGAGCCTGTGTGCTTGAGGAGGCCAGAGGTCAATGTCATATCTTCCTTAATCACTCTCTGAAATATACTTTGGGACAGGGTCCCTCGCTGAGCTAATGGACAAGATTTCTGCTCCTGGTTACGATAAATAACAGGGACTGAATTTATTCTTTGCCATAAATCCTAAAAAGTGGACAGAACTTAAGAGACAATAGAGGACACCTGTTATTAGATAACAATAAAGGAGTGATCCCAAGGGTTGGAAGCAAAGGCTATACGCTCCATGACTGCTCCAGCTGCCTGTGTAGACTGCTGTGGTGAGCAGCAGCTCAGACAACACAGAGGAAGGCTTTCAGAAGGAGATGAGAACCAAGGACTCACACAGGACTACACAAAGACACTGCTGGAAACCAGAGTAATGAGAGTCCCTGCAAATGAGGGGACTACAGACAGCAGGACAAACCTTCTGAAAAGATTCCAGGGAGCAGTACTCGACCTTATGTTGGAGGGTAAAGAAAGTTACTTGTTCCCACAGTGCAAAATGGAAAGCCTCACAGTTTAAAGGGGGCTGATTAGAAAATTCAAAAAGTCTTGCCTCAGTAGTGGGGCAAAATGGAAATACACTACTGGAAGCTTTGGCTATTATACACAAAGTGGTCTTATGGTATTACTTTGAAGGCAGATGTGTGGTAAGTTACATATGGAAACCATAAATCTTAAAAGTAGCCATCAAAGTAACAGAGTTAAAGCATGAACAAAAGAGAAAAATAAAACTATAAAAAATTTTAGTACAAAAGGCAGAGAAAGGAAACAAAAACAAAACAAACAGAAGACAAAAAGAATTTGAAGTCCAACATATTTCATAAGGCCAAGAAATTTAGCCATGACCAGCAATGCACTTCTAGGAGTGAATTTAGTGCTAGGTGCTAATACTGCTGGAAAGGTCATGTTCACCTTCAGAACAAATTAAGAACAACTGAACATGTATTGACATCAACAATATCTTCAGCACTAACAAAGGGGAAACAACTTTAAGCCTCAAATTGAAAGCTAATTGAACTGTGTGGTGCATACACACCTTTAATCCCAGCACTTGGGAGGCAGAGGCAGGAGGATCTCTGTGAGTTTTGAGGTCAGCCTGGTCTACAGAGTGAGTTCCAGGATAGCAAAGGCTATACAAAGAAATCCTGTCTTCAAAACATCCAAAATAAATAAATAAATACAAATAAATAGCCCTCCCCAATCTAGAGGCTTTAAATCCATTCATTCTCCAAGTAAAAATAGTGGCAATAGCTTAATTAACCTTTATCCCTTTGAAGTTCATCCTTGGAGACAGCATCGGCACAGACATCAAAGTACTTCTGGAGAGTATCAACTTGTCTACATAAGATATCTCTAAAAGTTTCCATTTCAGCCAATTTTTCACGTAAACTGTGTCCTTTCTGCAAAAACACAAAGGAGAAGGAAGGTGTATGAATCACGTAAAATGAACCTGAACTGTTGGCTCTATGATACTTAGTCACCTTTTAGGCTGGTATACTATCATTGAGCAAATAATTAGAGCTGTGAGTTCCAAAGTAATATTCCTAGGTACAGGTTTGAAGAGGACTTAACTAATTGTCTGACCCTGACAAACTCATAGAGGAAGTCAATACTGATAATCTCTTCACATAACATTTTCCTATTAAACACTGAAGAAACAGAATTTGAAATGGGCAAATGCATTATTACGCAGTTTAGTAGTACTGATGAGTGTTGTCAAGGGAACCCCGAAGGGAAGATGATATCAGACTGCACAAGTTATTCCTTTTCATTGCATATGAGTTATTTTACAAGTCTTTTAATAGAAAATCAAATAGTGTGATGTGATTTGTCTCAAGAGACACAAACTTTGATTTGTGTAGAAGCATTATTTTTGCAGTGCTGGTGATTTTGCATGTTAGCCAAGTGCTCTACCATTGAGCCACATCTACAGATGTTGTTCAGTTTTACATCAGCAAATCATTTTAATATTCTCCAGATGCTCCTTTGAACCGATCTATAAAATGGTACCTTACCTAATTAATGAATAACATCTCACATGTTCATTTTATATTTATGTATACCATGATTTCATCTCTTAAGAACTTATTTTATAACAACTTCAAGTAAATTACATTGTGAAAAACTTCTTTTAAAAATCTATTAAGGGCTAGTCAGATGGCTCAGAGGATAAAGGAACCTACTGCCAAGCCTGACAACTGGAGTTTAACTCCTGGGACTCGTGGTGAAAAGACAAAACCAAACCCTACTAACTGTCCTCTGAGTTCCATTTGCCTGTTGCTGCACACACACACAAATAATAACCTAAGTTGTGCCACAATATCCAATACTAAACTCACATGACACTGCCTTAAAGCACCATTATCACAAACCTTGAATGAAGATGTGGATGTAGCAGAATAACCACTAGCTCCAGACACCAGTGACACCATTGAGCCATGTCTACGCAAGCTGGACTCAGATCCATATCCTGATTCAGTCTAAAAAAGAAAGTAAAGGCTACATGAAAAAAATAAATAGAAATATTTAAGAGGATGCAAAAAATAAGTAAGGTTATTACAACAATTACTAAAATTTGGATTTACATAAAAAATAGCCAATCCACTGATGCAAACAATACCTTTCACTTCTCCATTGATATTTTAATTTAGAATGTTACATGTTACACTAGCAGGCTAACAAGTTGTTTCATAATATGCTCTAAGCCAAATTCATAAGGAAAGAGAACAGTTGTCAGCAGAAAATGGAGAAGCGTTTCAATAAGGAAAATGAAAAAGGTATTGAGCTGGTTGAGAAACAGTATTAATTTACTTTTGTTCTTTTGAGGCAAGTCATTGACCCTAACACAGATTAAATATACTGCTCCAATGAAACTTTTCCTATTATCCCAAATTGTATCTATTTTATTTAAAAAAGATTTTGTATTTATTTTTAAGCGTGTGTGCCTGTGTATGTGCATGCATGTGAGTACCTATTTGTGTATGTGCACATGAGCTCAGGTACCCACGAAGGCCAGAGGCTTCTAATCTCC
Organism: Ellobius talpinus; assembly: GCA_001685095.1. Lineage (NCBI taxonomy): Eukaryota > Metazoa > Chordata > Mammalia > Rodentia > Cricetidae > Ellobius > Ellobius talpinus. The sequence continues at coordinate 10,814 of LOJH01014879.1, forward strand.
TGGATTGGTGGTTGTGCGCTGCCTCTCAAGGGTGCTGGAAATTGAACTCAGGTCCTCTGGAAGTACAGTATGTGTTCTTATCTGCTGAGCAATCTCTCCAGTCCTATCTCTATATTTTCAACCATACTTATTACATTATAATTATAGGTTTAGCATCAAATTATAATAGCTTAGGTTTAAAAATTACTACTTGATTTGAATCTTTCTGAAAACTGACTGTAAATTTTTTAGTTGCCTTGACATTTCAACTTTGCTAGTCCATTATGTCATTGAGGGTAAATGTGACTCCTGGGCGTTTGTGTATAGTGCCAGTTCTGCCATAAGATATTTTCTCCCATTTTAATGAGCTGGATAGCTTTCAGAAGATCCATTTTTATATTCTATTCTCAACCAAATACACTACTAGTAATATTGTCTAAGTGTCAGCTATTTGAAAATTTTCCAAGTTCCTGAAACCAAAGATTTTGGATCCAATTACAGTGAATCATGTCTGGAAAGTTGGCTCAGTGGTTAATAGTACTTGTTGCTTTTGCAGAGGACCCAGGTTGATACTTAGCATCCACATGGTGGTTTACAACCCTCTGTAACTTCAGTCTTGGGGATTCAATACCTTCTGACTTCTATGAGCACCAGGCACACATGTGGTACACATACTTATATGCAGATAAAATACTCATACCCAATAAAACAGAATAAATAAAGCTGCTAATGAAACAAATTTTGTTGAAAAATTCAGGCATCTGTACCATATCATTTGCTGGAACATCACACTGTACCTATTATGGTTTTAAGCAAGTATATTTGCTCTTAATTTACAGTTTCAAGCAAGTATATTTAATAGCTGCTGTAGGATGGTCTTTCTGTGTGCTGTGAATATGTATTGTCTTCCATTGGTTGATAAAGTTGCTTTGACCTATGGCAAGGCAGGAAAGAGCCAGGTGGAAAATCCAAACAGGAGAAGAAAGGCAGAGTCTGGGAGACACCAGGCAGCCATCAAGGAAGCAAGACATGCAGAAAATGAGGTAATGCCACAGCCATGTGTGAATACTAAGATTAATAGAAATGGGATAAATTAAATGTAAGAGATAGCTAGTTATAAACCTGAGACATCAGCCAAACAATTATAATTAATATTAAGCCTGAGTGGTTGTTCGGGAACTAGCTGGAGGGAGAGAAACCTCCACTTACAAATGGCGCCCAACATGGGGTGTGGATCCACATAAGACCTGAGAAAAGTTTAAAAAGGTTTGAACACAGAGAAATGGAGCCACACTGAGCTTCCAAGTCTCACAGTCCCATGCCAGCAGCAGTGCAGAGATGTATCTCCCAACAGCTACCTGCAAGATGGAGCCACTTGCCATGAGCTAAGCAGCAGGACAGGTTTCTGCAGTCTCACACAGGCCTTGGTACAAAGAGGTTAATCAGCTGTGCGCTGTGTGGTGGATTTAGCTTTTGTTCATACAGACAAAAAAAAAATGCTAAATGATACACAGTAAAAAGAGGTCCAGACAGAAAAACCTCTAAAACAGATTCCAATGTGTTTTACAACATGCATAGGCTTAAGAAAGAATATGGGTATAGACAGTCACAGAAAGAAATAGTTTAAAAAATAATAGTCTTTAAAGAGAGAGTAAATTTAATATAAAAGAAAAAAGCCATGTAAGATGGCAAACACAGGGAATCTGGATCCTATATATTATTGTGATGATTTTGAAATTTTTGATTGTTGATAAGCAAATAACAGCTGCTAAGACACAGGGGATTGAAAGAGACTGACAAAATATACCAACATAAATATTTAAAAATACCTTAACTTTACAATAGAAGTCAAAAATATATTTACAAAATTGAACATAAAAGATGCATGGCTTTAGGGAAGTGGTTTTGCTTTTGTTTCCACAGTAAACAAGAGGCTATGGATTCATTCCAGGTTAAGATGGACAAACTTAGATCAAGGAAGACCTTCTTAAACTTGACAGGTGATATCTATCAACAAAGGTTACCACTGGTCCTCCTAAAACTTGGTCATCTCAAAATTTTATCAGAGGTCCTAAGATACTTTGTTCACAGACAGCAGGTAGCAGTTTGGAGAAAACAACGTCCACACTCCCAAAAGTTGGGGGGGTATGGATGGCCTTTGGTTATTTGGTGGGTTATGGAGGTTTGTTATATTTAGGGCAAACTGGAATATAGAATAAAAAAGACAACTATTAATTTTAGATATTTTGTACTGAAATGGATTTTGGTATAATGATACAAGTTTAAAGTTAATTTTGTTACACTGTATGTATATTTCTATTCTTTTTAAAAGTTACTATCCTTACACTGCATTATCTGTTTCTATTTTTGCTTAAGATATTACTTATACAGCTCATACCTATACAGCTTGCTTAATTATGCAATATGAAGTTTTAGTCCTTAAAAGCTATTCAAGATAATAAATACAAGCAGGCCAATAATTACCTATATCTATCAAACTTATTTTCATGTTAGCTAGGTTTTCAAGGTAATACAGAGGTATTATTTCAGATAGATAGGCAATCTTCAAACATTTCAAAGACCTACAAAATATGATATTTAAAATGTTTTAATAACTTAAGACTTTTTTCAACATGAGATGTGTCTGTTCCTGGCAGCACCAATTACTTCAAAGAAGATGATGGGCACTAAAGAAACTTGTTATGGAGTTTGCTTTCACTGTGGCAAGGCCAGCCATTTGGGCAAGAAATTGTCCTTGCCTGGACTGCTTGACAAAATGCTGTATAAACTGGACATATAGGACCCACAGAAAAATGACCACTAAACATTGCCAAAATAAAGCAGGATGGTCTTTCAAGGTTCCTGCTTCACAGAAGAAACTGCCAGACATTCTACAGGACATAGAGGAAAGCAAGTGATGAACTTTGCCAAAATAGGCGGGATAGTCCTTGAAATTTCTTGCTTCACTGAAAAATATGCCAGATACTCTAGGCCTATAGGTTGAAGATGAAGGCCCCAACATTACAGAATAACTTTGGGTGACTGCCCAGGAAGCAGCTGTTTCTGTCATTTCTAGAGTTCTGGAAGTTGCTTGCACTTCCAAATTACTCAGGTAATTGGGTCTTTGATGGAGTTGAAGACTAGAAAGTTATAATTATAGTTTTCCTTAATTATGACAAAAGATAAATTAGATATGAAACTTCAGGCTAAGATTGGACAGATGATAGAGCATTTTCTTTAATTTTGCCAAATACAAATAGACTAAATACTGTATCTATAATTCTTGCTTGATAACTATTTTGTTATATGTAATTTAATTATGTTAAAGTTAAAACCTTCCTTTTTGATTAGACAGAAAAGGGGAAATTCTATGGGATGGTCTTTCTGTACGCTATGAATATGCATTGATTTTTACTGGTTGATAAAGCTCCTTTGGTCTATGGCAGGGCAGATCATAGCTAGGAGGGAAAGCCAAACTGAATACAGAGAAAAAAAAGGTGGAGTTGAGAGATGCAGCAAGCCGCCAGAGAGGCAAGACATGCTAGAGAACAGAAGCCATGTGGTGATACACAGATTATTGGAAATGGATTAATTTATATGTAAGAGCCAGCGAGCCATTGGCCAAGCAATTACAATTAATATTAAGCCTTTGTATGATTATTTTATAAGCAGCTGCGGGACCAAGTGGGGCACAGAAAAGCTTCGGACTACAAACAGCTGTACTTTGTTTGAATGGAGGAAAATCATATAGGTTTTTCAAACAATATTTAGAGATAAGTACTAAAAGCAAAAGAACAATAACTATATTATGTATCATTTTAATCTCAGTCACTAAATTTGTTTATCTTCACTTTGCTTCCCTAGCTCCTCTACCTTCCCTTTCCTTCCTTTCCACTGAGGGCCTTATATGTATTTCATAAAACAACACATACAAACACATACACGCATGCAGAGCAAAATTCTGATAAGAGGGGAATGTCAGAGTACAGTATAAGTAATGACTACAAAAAGGTAGAAGAAAATTCTAGGGGTGTCTATTTATCAAAATGCAAACTCTTATGAGTAAATTAAAATCAGTGTAATTTGAGAACACAAATGTACTCAGAAACCTTTATGCTGATTTCAGTATCACAGAAGCAGACCACACCAAAAGGGATCTGTAATTTCAGCAATCCTATAGTTCAAAGTGAAACTTTTTATCTTACAATGAGGTCCACTGCAAGCTCTACAGCAAAGGTTTCCTGGAGGCATTTTCATTTAAAGTGGTTTGAGTTTTTTCTTCTCTTTTTACAAGAATGTTAACTTGTAAGATTAGTATTTCTACATTTTAATAGTGTAGCTTTAGTAATTGTCAAGAACTGGAATTAGAAATAGGAAAAATTTCTCTGTAACAGCCAAAAAAAAGGACTTTCAGAAATTAAATATCTCAGATACCTATTTGAGATATGAGTTTCATTCCTAAGTAGAAATTAAATACAATATAATTCTCTACAATTTACAGTTCAATTTAAAGATAAAAAACAAATTATAGACACTTTAAAATATTCAAAATTCAACAACTGGTTTACTTGCTCACACCCAGACAGTACAGAGTAAGTCTGGTACAGAGTAAGTCAATGTTAGTGATGCTTTAGAAGGCCTTGCAACAAATAAAAACAAGAAAAGCTTTATTAATTGTTTCAAACACTCCAGCTTTTTATATTCTTTCTCCCAGTTCCACTATCTTAAAAAAGGCGATATCATTTTATTACAAAGACATCATAAAACAGACCCCATTACAATTTTGGCACATGGATAATAAATGAATGCTCACTATGAATAGAGTATCTGTTTTAACTCTCATAGGTTCCATTAAATAAATTCCATGATAAATTATGGAAATCAGTCCATGAAAAAAGAAAATCCAGTAACCAAAGAAATCTCAATTTTATTGTTACTCAATGTAAATAACAAAGAAGATTCATTGCTCTAGATCTGTAACTGCAATAGTTTTAAAATGAGAGCTACAGATATCAAGAACAGTTGCATATTAAAAGAATAGCCAGTCTGCCACTTTAATACACATAAATAGTGCTCAATTAGTTCTGTATTTCTTTCAAATCAATCATCAAAGAGGTTAGTATGAAAAGAAAAACTTTGTCAGAGATCCCATTAATAATTCTAAAGGAACAATAGTTATTTTGAATATGAAAAAGCAACAATATTAATTTGAATTTAAAATATCTGTTTTTTGAGGGCAGAGTATAGTAGAGGTAGATGGAAATGGGGAAAATTACAATCACAATAGTGTTATGTTCATTAGTGTAGTTTTAGGGCTAATCCTTGAAAGGAATGCTGGTCTTTTTCTTAATCTCACTTATTCTCTCCCATGAAAGAAGCTGAACTTAAAATCTTTAGCCACCTAATCGTGAATATTTTGAAAACACCAATTTCTACCTAAGACTGCCAACCCGGAATTCAAATAGTTACCAAAGGAATGCCTTTCTTTTTCTAAATATTTGCTTTAATATTCCCCACCCCTTTCCCTGTTCCGCTACAACAAAAACCTCTTCTTTCTCAAGTCTGAGGAGTTTATAAGGAGTATTCCTTTACACAGATATAAAATGTCATTTGGCCAAGGACACATATTAGAAATGTCATATATAAAACAAAGTTTACCTCTAAATATCACAGTAATGAGACCATACCTTTATTATATTAGAACATTCCTTTCTTACAAAAAGCAAACGGAAAAACCAAGACAATAATACATCCCCCCCAACAGCCAAATCATAGAAAGTAAACCAGTAGAGGGAGTCATTAGCACTTTTCAATGCTATGCTTGGAAAGCTGATAAAGGTTACTATTGGTCAAAGCACAATAGTAACCTTTAGACTAATTCCTTTATCCTACGTGCTTGGGATTTTTATACTTCAGAATATTATAACTTAAATCATATAGCTATGAATTTAATAAAATAGTAGAAATGCCTACAAACTTAATTACCCTTAAGGTTTGGTAGTTTAATTAAGAGGGAGATTAATTTAAATATTATCATTTTGCATCATTAACCCATCTAAACCCTAAAAGACGTGGCACATAAATACACTAAATATCAGATTTAGAAATTTAAAGCACTTTCTTTAAAAAACTATTTTTTTCTCTACTAATGATCTCTGGCAAGCAACACATAAAAGAAACTGAGGCAAAATTAATTTCCATATGGTGTCAAAAATTACCTAGTAATTATTTTAATTATGGGGAAGGAGAAAATACAAGAATAGTAACATCAAAATATAGATCTTTTCTGAAATTGAAATTCTAAAGCCCAATCAATTAAATTGCAAACTGCTGTAAACATCAGTCTACCACCTATATTATAAGAAAGCAAACCCTATGAGAAACAAGCTGCTATATCTTAAGAGAACAATGGAAATTTGAGTGGCTAGACAGACATTTCAGCTGTCAACAATCACCTGTAACTCCAGCTCCAGGGACCATGCCATACCCCACCTGCACATAATTAAAAAAAAATTTAAATCTTTTTAAAAGTATGTTTTAACACTTTATTCCAGAAAGCTACACTTAAAATCATAAACAGTGAAGGCTAAGAGCTAGGGTTTCTTTATAATGGCATTATGAGTGCTGTACATGTATCTTATTTAACTCTTTTGCATGAGATAGCAATATATTGTAATACTCATTTTATGATATCGTTATGTACTATGTTCAAGTCACAATACTAGTAAGAAAAGGAGCTGGGTTCAACATGTCCTCCATGTAACTCTCGCTCACAGTAGGTACTGTGCTCCAGACTCTCAGATAAGGACAGGTGTTGGAAGTTCCGGCGGTAGGTAGCAACTGACAAAGGATCATCTGAGCAGTTGAAGCAGGGGCAAGAAAAAGACAGGAAATAAAGGATGAAGGGGCAAAGAAGGGAAGGCAAAGAGGAAAAGGAAAGGGGAAAGACAGGAATCGACAAAAGACTGTAATGAATGAAAGAAGAGAAGCTACAGGCCTGACCCTCAGACCCCAGGCTAAGACTGCTGCAAAAACCCTGGATCCTGAAACCCAAGGCCTGCATGGGAACAATATAACACAGGTTTAGAGTTCCAATATGGATGGCATGTAATGGCTAACTAATTAAGAGGGAGGGTGGCTCTTGCTGCTGCTTATTCCTATTTACTGTCAAAACCTGCTACTGTCAGATGATGAGGGAAACAAAAGCTGTTAGAAACCAGCATTTGAAGTGTTTCTTGTCTACCCACAATTTCTATGTACATAGAACAAAAGAACCCTAAGCCAGTGAGTGGACTGGGGACAATTTAAATAGATGCCACAGCTTTCTAACTGCTTTGGTTTTTGTCCTCCCTGTACGCTCAGGTTAAATTTCTTCCCTGTACACTCAGGTTAAAGAACAGTAATCTACTTCTTTCACTTCTTACTTTAAATATAGTTGATCTCACCATTTCCTATAGGATCTTTAGCACAGTATGTATAGGGTCTTGTTAACAGCAGATACACAATTACATAGAACTTTTAACCTCTTTTCACTTACTATCCATTCTTTTAAATAATGTATATCAGTAATGCAATAAAGGTTTTTGTTCTAGCATGTATTTGTGGGTTTATTTCCTATTTTGAAATATGAATCAAGGTGAACATTTTTAAGTGCGGCATTTAGTATTACCAAGTATATCCACACTGTGACACAAACAACCTCTAGACATTTCATCTTGTGAAACTGGAATTCTCTATCTGTTAAACAGCAAATTACCATTTCTCCCTCCTTCCAACTGTGGCAACCACTATTCCTGTTCTAAGATTGCCTACACACACAGTGACCTTTAAGGTTATTCTTTAAAATCACCAATCAAGTCTTTGTCCATTTCTGAACTGTTTTTGAAGTTGGTTTTAGAAGTTTTCTGTATAATCTGGCCAGGCGGTGGCAGCCACGCCTTTAATCCCAGCACATGGTTATTAGTGATCACTCTTATGCATATCTACAATGAAAAAAAGAACAAACAGGGCAAAAAAGAAATACAAACATAACTATTTAAGAGGAAAGAGTCCAAGAGAATGCAATATTGAAGCCAAACCTTGTGCTCAAGGATATGATTAATTTAAAGAAAGGCCTGATGCTAAATGGTATAAAAGGAGTGGTGTTCTCAGAAAAACACCTCCCAGATAATCCTGCAATTTGGGAAAATAGCAGGCTTTAGGAATTATCTGTTTTTAAAGAGCAACAACAAAGGAAACTTTATGCAAATGTAATTCAAAGAGGGGGGGTCAGATTATACCCCAAACAAGCAAGAACTTCAATGAAGCAAAGAGCTTCAGCCATATGGTTCGGGCTTTAGTCATTGAAGGATTCAAGAGTAAGGGGTTGTGGAATCTTCCTCAGAGGTTAAAGAAAACTGCTAAGGCCAAGTGAATGGCAGGGGAATCTCTGCATGGAGGCCCAAAGAAGCCATAGTGAGAATCTTGGAAGGTGAAGCATGAATTGCATTGGAGACCAAGATGTTGGGAGATGGCCAGAGCAGTAGGATACTTGCCAGGCAGAGCTGCAGACAGGGTGTGGAACCAGCCCAAGGGAGGTGTTTTGCAGTCAACAAAGCTGAAAGGAGTGTGAGACCTGAAGAGTTACTACCTAGTAAACCCTTAGTATAAGACAAAGTTACAGGATTCACAGTTTGTCCTGCTGGGTTTCTGTCTTGCTTTGACCCAGTATTTCCTCACAACAGTCCCTCCCTTTTAGTATGGAAATGCATTTTCTGTGCCACTGTGTGTTAGTATGTAATTTGCCTTTTGACTTTAACAGTGTTATAGTTAAGAGATTGGCTTGAGTCTCAGAATAGATTTTGGACTTTTAAACAGTGTTGAGACTGTGAAGGACTATGGAGACTTTTGAAGTTGGACTGAATGCATTTTGCATTATGATAATCGCTACAAGCATAAGGGGCAAGGAAGTAGGATGTGGCAGTTTGAATGAGAATGGCCCTCACAGGCTCATATATTTGAATACTTGGTTCCTAGTTGGTAGAAGTGCTTTAGGAAGGATTAGGATGTGTGCCACTAGTGGTTTTGAGGTTTTCTGAACACATGATAGGCCCAGTCTTTCTGCCTTCTGCCTGTGCATCAAGATGTAAACTCTCAGCTATTGCTCCAGCGCCATGCCTGCCTGTCTAGATATGCTTTCTGTCATGATGTTCATGGGCTTTCTGAAATTGTAAAGCAAGCCCTCAATTAAAGGCTTCCATTTATAAGTTGCCTTGGTCATGGTGTCTCTTCACAGCAATACAACAGTAACTAAGATAGGAATGTTTTATCCTATCTTCTTTTGGCATATACCAACTGAATACATGTCATATTTTCTATAATTCTCAAAAATACAATTCTTAGAAATATAAGACTGTTACAAACACTAACCTTTCTGTATCAAGACAGACACTGTGATGCAGAGAACACTACCAGACCAGTAGTTCTATTCCACTACTTAAGAGCCATCACTCTAGCATTCCTTTCACTTCTTTTGACAGTCTTCACTGTTCAAGATTTAACTATTTCAGCTAAATCCTAAGTATTATTTTGGATACTATTGTGAATTTAATTTTTGTTATTTCCTTTTCAGATTGTCACTGTTACTGTATAGAGATGTTAAAGGTTCTATAACATTCCCAAATATCACCACTGACAGGAGACCAACTGCTCAAATACACAAGCCTATGGGGGACATTTTTCATTTCAACCACCACATTTCAAGCTAGAGATAGCTCAGCAGTTAGAAGCAGTGGCTGCTCTTCCAGAGGACCTAGGTTCAATTCTCAGCACCCAACATGGTGGCTAACAACTATGTGTAATTCCGGTCCCAGAGGATCCCATGCCCTCTTCTAGCCTCATAGGCACCAGGCATGCATATAGTGAATATACGTGCAAACAAAACGTCCATATTCATAAAATAAGTAGATAAAAATCAAAAATACAACTGCCATATAAAAACAATACATGATCACATTAAACTGAAAAATGCACTAAATGAAATTTTAAAAGTCCCTACAATATCTCAGTTTTAACAGTTTCAAAGTCCAAAGTGTCTTTTGAAACTTAAGGCAAATTCTTAACTATAAACCCCTGTAAAATCAAAAAGCATGTGTCAAAATTCCAATATGCAATGGCATATAATATATTTTCCTGTTCCTAAAGGAAGGAAACACTGAACCACAGCAAGACCAAAACCCACCAGGGCAAACAACAAATTATGTAGCTCTATGCCCAATGTCTGGAACTTTAAAGATGAATCTGTCTCTCCAGCTTTGCTGTATGCGAGACATAGCTCTCTCGGGCTCATTACACTCCCCATAGGAAGCAGGAGATGATGTCTCATGGTTCTGGCATCTCCAACATCTGCAGGCTCCTCAAGCCAGACTTCACTCTTTTTTTCATCTGAGTGCTTCATACATGAACACTGCACCTGTATCACTCCCACACCTTCCTCCCACAACTCCAACTTCTCTCATGTTCCCTTCCCTCCCAAACTGATTTCTTACTTAATTATAATTGCTACTTACACAACACAGACACACACTCTCACATGTATGTATGACTTACTGCACGCAATTATCTTTGCTTATATATTCATGTGTCCACCCACGGCTGACCACTTGGGGCTGGACAACCTATCTGGAGCTTGTCCCTGAAGGAAACTCGCTTATCCTTTTCTCAGAGGCAATGACCACCTGTCATTCTTTTTCAAGGGATGAGATAATGTGAAATTTCTTGTTTGCACTGCATGTCAACTGGTGATGGTGTTACTCTGATCTTTTCAGGAAGCCATCTTGTTGAGACTCATGGGTGCATTTTCTATGTCATGTTTAGAAGATACTATTGAACAGTAGACAACCTGGACTTCTGGTCCTTATAATCCTTCTATCCACTCTTCCAAGATTTTCACTGAGCCTTAGGTGTAGGAGTTGCACTTATTATCAACATTGTGACTGGTTGTAGATCTCTGTAACAGTCTCTATGTGGTGCAAAAAGAAGCTTCTTTGATGAAGGGGTAAGAGCTTTGTTTATTCTGCATGTATAAGTATTTAGATATTATATTCAGACCCTAGTAGTAGACTCTCCTCTAAGATCTATGACCTCTATAGTAGCTGTCTAGCTTTATAGCATCCAGCAAAATTCCTTCCTACTGAGCAGGCTTGTAGACAGTTGTTGGTTATCCCCAGGATAATACTGACTCTACTGCACTACTGTGGATATCTTGCTGGTTCAGTCATCATTGTGATTCACAGGCTTTCTAGCTGGGTAGGACTACCAATGGCTTCTCTCCCTTGAAAACTTGCACAGCACCTTTTAAAACTGTGAGAGTTTTAAGGAAGAAGAAGAAGGCTTCCAGGCCAGTTACAGCCTGATTCTTCTAAGTCCTACGTCTGAAGTGTGCCAGGCTTTGCTTTTACAGCTCCACCTAATGAGGCTTTTAGAGACTCTGATTAGTGACTCCAGTATGGTCACATTTTACCTGGCCTCAGCATCTCTGAAACCTCACTCTGTTTTTCACACTTCCAAAGTCAGTACACTGTCAGTTTGGCTGCCAGCTTGAAATGGATTTTCAACCTCTTCCACCACATTAGCAGCAGCTTTCTTACCTTGAACCAACTGCTTTTATATTTCTTTTTTCACAAACTGGAAGCTTAGCTGGGTGAGATTGCCAAGAGGGCACCTTTTCCATTGTTCCAGCGGAGAGCAGGAAACCTCTCTTTAAATGGTGCCAATCTCAACAATTACAGCCTCAAAGCAAGTGCTTGACTGTAACATTAAGCTTCCTAGTGCTCTTTTTTTTAAAACTGTACATTTTGTATTTCTTAATGTCCCACTCGTTCGTTTTCATTGTATTTCATTGCTTAAGAACTGTAAGTAATAACCATGCCACAGACCTGATATTATGCTATCTTGAAATTAACTTGCCCAAAGAATTTGGTCCATTACTGTTTAATTTAGCTTCAAGGAAGGTATTAGCACACATCCGCAGAAGGCAGACAGATTCTTTACCAAAATTTCACATGCAAGTCCTCTAGTTCAGTTTCTAATATAGTACTTGCTTCCCTTTGAAATATCATGATCCAGGCCTCTAACTTCTGAATTTCTCTCTGTATTTACTGTCTTCCAGGCACCTAACAGAATGGCAACAATAAGCTCTAAGCTCTGCTTACAATACTCAACTGCAGGTTTTAGTCCACAGTTCCAAACTCATCTACATACCTTCAACAAGCTATTCACAGGAACAAACTATTTCTGAGAACAACTTCCATATTGGTTGTTTTGTGTTACTGTAATGAAAAACTGTAACCTAAAGCAAATTGTAGGGAGAGTCTCTAATGGTGAGGAAAGCATGACATCAGGCAACCAGAGCAGGTCACTGAGAGAGTCTCTTTACAAACACCTGCAGAAAGCCGAGTGTAATGGGTAATCTGGGTCAAGCTGACTAACTGAAACCAACTAAAAAAACCCAAGCAGCTGGGCATGCTTATAATGAGGGCTTTTGTTTTTTGCTTGTTTGTTTTTTATTTTTTTTAGTTGGATTATTTGAAGTCTACTAAACCTAACCTAAATTTGGGCTATACCTTCTGGTGGCAACCCTAATATAAAAAGACACCAAAGAAGGAAGTTTTTGCTTTTTGCTAGTTGCTCTCACCATACCTGGCAAGTTCATCTATGTTATTACAATGCATTACATTACTTCACTGGTGTTAGAACCTACTTCTTCAGGATGCTAAAGACCAGCAGCATTCTAGGAGTCCTCTAGGACTCTAGCACCAGACCTGGACTGTTCAGACATTCAGGACCTTTCTGGTGGGAGAAAGTCATTGTTAGACTACCAGAACCATTTCCATAACCTGCAAGCCACTCTAATAAATCTACTTTTTATGTGTTTATCCCGTCCCTGAATTTTTCCTTCAGTTGTTAGTTTTTATTTCAGGTATTTTGATTGTTATGGTTTTTGACTCTTTAAGAGGCAAGCCACGCCCACTCCCAGTGA